>CAXDID010001173.1:312248-533702 GCA_963988835.1 Hexamita inflata
ATTAACGGTACAGCTTCTCCTTTTAATCCAGTACAATTTAACTAAATTATTCTAACAATTATAACGCCTCACCTGTCCGGATCTGTAAACCATATATTATGGCGATCCAACCGCAGAGTGTAGATTTCGGATCCTGAACAACTGAAAATTTTGGTGATTAACCTGGTTATTAACTAACGCCATTCACGTGCTTACTGATACGATCAGTCATATATAGTGCAATGCTTATTAAACGCGTGTGTACAATCAAAATAGGTTTATGGCCATTCAGAAAACCACCATTAAAGTGAAGAAAAACTAGCAGTTCATGTGATTTTGTGCGTGAAACCACTAACTTCCGGATGTCAAGCAAATTGTTGTTTATGCAAATCACATCAAATTGTTATCAATTTTAATATTCTAACAAATCACACTACAAACATAAGAAGTTTTTCTATCATATATAGTATCTCACTACGCTGAAAAATAATCGAGTTGGTACCATCAACAACACAACATACACGAAATGCGCAAAATCGATTACAACAACAGAGAAGTATTGTGACGTGATATTACATCAGAGCAAGCATCACATTGGACTGCCTATTCATAGAGCTAAAAACGAACCAATGAGATCTGGTATATTGTCTCCAATACAGCTCGTTTTGAGTAGAATATAAATATTCGCTCACGCTACTCCATCAACTAACAAGAAAGCGAACGCTATATGAAATATCTTAGGTGGAAAATGACTGCACCATCAACCAAATGCTTACTCACATCTCCGCGTAACCTGGTCCGTTCTTGTCTGGAGCAGCAGTGGTCTGAATAATTAACCAGCTCGCTATATTAGTCAAAAACGAGCCAATTCGAGCTCTAATGTTATGTTACTATTCTGTTTGATAATACACCACTGCATACAAGTTTTAAACGGTAATATATTATTTAGGTTCACTGCGCATCCGAAATCTTCTACATGCGTAACTGAAAGCGATCATGACTCACAGCACGTGTTTCTGCGCACACGTGACAAAGAACGCCATCATTTGACAACAAAATAATTGCCTCCACTTACGTTATCAACTCTGGTGATCACCTTTTTAACGGTACAGCTTCTCCTTTTAATCCAGTACAATTTAACTAAATTATTCTAACAATTATAACGCCTCACCTGTCCGGATCTGTAAACCATATATTATGGCGATCCAACCGCAGAGTGTAGATTTCGGATCCTGAACAACTGAAAATTTTGGTGATTAACCTGGTTATTAACTAACGCCATTCACGTGCTTACTGATACGATCAGTCATATATAGTGCAATGCTTATTAAACGCGTGTGTACAATCAAAATAGGTTTATGGCCATTCAGAAAACCACCATTAAAGTGAAGAAAAAACTAGCAGTTCATGTGATTTTGTGCGTGAAACCACTAACTTCCGGATGTCAAGCAAATTGTTGTTTATGCAAATCACATCAAATTGTTATCAATTTTAATATTCTAACAAATCACACTACAAACATAAGAAGTTTTTCTATCATATATAGTATCTCACTACGCTGAAAAATAATCGAGTTGGTACCATCAACAACACAACATACACGAAATGCGCAAAATCGATTACAACAACAGAGAAGTATTGTGACGTGATATTACATCAGAGCAAGCATCACATTGGACTGCCTATTCATAGAGCTAAAAACGAACCAATGAGATCTGGTATATTGTCTCCAATACAGCTCGTTTTGAGTAGAATATAAATATTCGCTCACGCTACTCCATCAACTAACAAGAAAGCGAACGCTATATGAAATATCTTAGGTGGAAAATGACTGCACCATCAACCAAATGCTTACTCACATCTCCGCGTAACCTGGTCCGTTCTTGTCTGGAGCAGCAGTGGTCTGAATAATTAACCAGCTCGCTATATTAGTCAAAAACGAGCCAATTCGAGCTCTAATGTTATGTTACTATTCTGTTTGATAATACACCACTGCATACAAGTTTTAAACGGTAATATATTATTTAGGTTCACTGCGCATCCGAAATCTTCTACATGCGTAACTGAAAGCGATCATGACTCACAGCACGTGTTTCTGCGCACACGTGACAAAGAACGCCATCATTTGACAACAAAATAATTGCCTCCACTTACGTTATCAACTCTGGTGATCACCTTTTATTAACGGTACAGCTTCTCCTTTTAATCCAGTACAATTTAACTAAATTATTCTAACAATTATAACGCCTCACCTGTCCGGATCTGTAAACCATATATTATGGCGATCCAACCGCAGAGTGTAGATCTCGGAGCCTGAACAACTGGAAAATTTTGGTGATTAACCCTGGTTATTAACTAACGCCATTCACGTGCTTACCGGATGATCAGTCATATATAGTGCAATGCTGCCAAACGCGTACAATCAAAACAGGTTTATGGCCATTCAGAAAACCACCATTAAAGTGAAGAAAAAACTAGCAGTTCATGTGATTTTGTGCGTGAAACCACTAACTTCCGGATGTCAAGCAAATTGTTGTTTATGCAAATCACATCAAATTGTTATCAATTTTAATATTCTAACAAATCACACTACAAACATAAGAAGTTTTTCTATCATATATAGTATCTCACTACGCTGAAAAATAATCGAGTTGGTACCATCAACAACACAACATACACGAAATGCGCAAAATCGATTACAACAACAGAGAAGTATTGTGACGTGATATTACATCAGAGCAAGCATCACATTGGACTGCCTATTCATAGAGCTAAAAACGAACCAATGAGATCTGGTATATTGTCTCCAATACAGCTCGTTTTGAGTAGAATATAAATATTCGCTCACGCTACTCCATCAACTAACAAGAAAGCGAACGCTATATGAAATATCTTAGGAGGAAAATGACTGCACCATCAACCAAATGCTTACTCACATCTCCGCGTAACCTGGTCCGTTCTTGTCTGGAGCAGCAGTGGTCTGAATAATTAACCAGCTCGCTATATTAGTCAAAAACGAGCCAATTCGAGCTCTAATGTTATGTTACTATTCTGTTTGATAATACACCACTGCATACAAGTTTTAAACGGTAATATATTATTTAGGTTCACTGCGCATCCGAAATCTTCTACATGCGTAACTGAAAGCGATCATGACTCACAGCACGTGTTTCTGCGCACACGTGACAAAGAACGCCATCATTTGACAACAAAATAATTGCCTCCACTTACGTTATCAACTCTGGTGATCACCTTTTATTAACGGTACAGCTTCTCCTTTTAATCCAGTACAATTTAACTAAATTATTCTAACAATTATAACGCCTCACCTGTCCGGATCTGTAAACCATATATTATGGCGATCCAACCGCAGAGTGTAGATTTCGGATCCTGAACAACTGAAAATTTTGGTGATTAACCTGGTTATTAACTAACGCCATTCACGTGCTTACTGATACGATCAGTCATATATAGTGCAATGCTTATTAAACGCGTGTGTACAATCAAAATAGGTTTATGGCCATTCAGAAAACCACCATTAAAGTGAAGAAAAAACTAGCAGTTCATGTGATTTTGTGCGTGAAACCACTAACTTCCGGATGTCAAGCAAATTGTTGTTTATGCAAATCACATCAAATTGTTATCAATTTTAATATTCTAACAAATCACACTACAAACATAAGAAGTTTTTCTATCATATATAGTATCTCACTACGCTGAAAAATAATCGAGTTGGTACCATCAACAACACAACATACACGAAATGCGCAAAATCGATTACAACAACAGAGAAGTATTGTGACGTGATATTACATCAGAGCAAGCATCACATTGGACTGCCTATTCATAGAGCTAAAAACGAACCAATGAGATCTGGTATATTGTCTCCAATACAGCTCGTTTTGAGTAGAATATAAATATTCGCTCACGCTACTCCATCAACTAACAAGAAAGCGAACGCTATATGAAATATCTTAGGTGGAAAATGACTGCACCATCAACCAAATGCTTACTCACATCTCCGCGTAACCTGGTCCGTTCTTGTCTGGAGCAGCAGTGGTCTGAATAATTAACCAGCTCGCTATATTAGTCAAAAACGAGCCAATTCGAGCTCTAATGTTATGTTACTATTCTGTTTGATAATACACCACTGCATACAAGTTTTAAACGGTAATATATTATTTAGGTTCACTGCGCATCCGAAATCTTCTACATGCGTAACTGAAAGCGATCATGACTCACAGCACGTGTTTCTGCGCACACGTGACAAAGAACGCCATCATTTGACAACAAAATAATTGCCTCCACTTATGTTATCAACTCTGGTGATCACCTTTTATTAACGGTACAGCTTCTCCTTTTAATCCAGTACAATTTAACTAAATTATTCTAACAATTATAACGCCTCACCTGTCCGGATCTGTAAACCATATATTATGGCGATCCAACCGCAGAGTGTAGATTTCGGATCCTGAACAACTGAAAATTTTGGTGATTAACCTGGTTATTAACTAACGCCATTCACGTGCTTACTGATACGATCAGTCATATATAGTGCAATGCTTATTAAACGCGTGTGTACAATCAAAATAGGTTTATGGCCATTCAGAAAACCACCATTAAAGTGAAGAAAAAACTAGCAGTTCATGTGATTTTGTGCGTGAAACCACTAACTTCCGGATGTCAAGCAAATTGTTGTTTATGCAAATCACATCAAATTGTTATCAATTTTAATATTCTAACAAATCACACTACAAACATAAGAAGTTTTTCTATCATATATAGTATCTCACTACGCTGAAAAATAATCGAGTTGGTACCATCAACAACACAACATACACGAAATGCGCAAAATCGATTACAACAACAGAGAAGTATTGTGACGTGATATTACATCAGAGCAAGCATCACATTGGACTGCCTATTCATAGAGCTAAAAACGAACCAATGAGATCTGGTATATTGTCTCCAATACAGCTCGTTTTGAGTAGAATATAAATATTCGCTCACGCTACTCCATCAACTAACAAGAAAGCGAACGCTATATGAAATATCTTAGGAGGAAAATGACTGCACCATCAACCAAATGCTTACTCACATCTCGCGTAACCTGGTCCGTTCTTGTCTGGAGCAGCAGTGGTCTGAATAATTAACCAGCTCGCTATATTAGTCAAAAACGAGCCAATTCGAGCTCTAATGTTATGTTACTATTCTGTTTGATAATACACCACTGCATACAAGTTTTAAACGGTAATATATTATTTAGGTTCACTGCGCATCCGAAATCTTCTACATGCGTAACTGAAAGCGATCATGACTCACAGCACGTGTTTCTGCGCACACGTGACAAAGAACGCCATCATTTGACAACAAAATAATTGCCTCCACTTATGTTATATCAACTCTGGTGATCACCTTTATTAACTGGTACAGCCCTTTTAATCCAGTGCCAATTTAACTAAATTATTCTAACAATTATAACGCCTCACCTGTCCGGATTCGTAAACCATATATTATGGCGATCCAACCGCAGAGTGTAGATTTCGATCCTGAACAACTGAAAATTTTGGCAGGATAACCTGGTTATTAACTAACGCCATTCACGTGCTATTGATACGATCAATATATATAGTGCAATGCTGGCTAAACGCGTGGTGTATGAATCAAATATAGGTTTATGGCCATTCAGAAACCACCATTAAAGTGAAGAAAAAACTAGCAGTTCATGTGGATTTTGTGGTGGTAGAAACCACCAACCCTGATGTCTCAAGCAAATTGTTGTTTATGCAAATCACATCAAATTGTTATCAATTTTTAATATTCTAACAAATCACACTACAAACATAAGAAGTTTTTCTATCATATATAGTATCTCACTACGCTGAAAAATAATCGAGTTGGTACCATCAACAACACAACATACACGAAATGCGCAAAATCGATTACAACAACAGAGAAGTATTGTGACGTGATATTACATCAGAGCAAGCATCACATTGGACTGCCTATTCATAGAGCTAAAAACGAACCAATGAGATCTGGTATATTGTCTCCAATACAGCTCGTTTTGAGTAGAATATAAATATTCGCTCACGCTACTCCATCAACTAACAAGAAAGCGAACGCTATATGAAATATCTTAGGTGGAAAATGACTGCACCATCAACCAAATGCTTACTCACATCTCCACGTAACCTGGTCCGTTCTTGTCTGGAGCAGCAGTGGTCTGAATAATTAACCAGCTCGCTATATTAGTCAAAAACGAGCCAATTCGAGCTCTAATGTTATGTTACTATTCTGTTTGATAATACACCACTGCATACAAGTTTTAAACGGTAATATATTATTTAGGTTCACTGCGCATCCGAAATCTTCTACATGCGTAACTGAAAGCGATCATGACTCACAGCACGTGTTTCTGCGCACACGTGACAAAGAACGCCATCATTTGACAACAAAATAATTGCCTCCACTTACGTTATCAACTCTGGTGATCACCTTTTATTAACGGTACAGCTTCTCCTTTTAATCCAGTACAATTTAACTAAATTATTCTAACAATTATAACGCCTCACCTGTCCGGATCTGTAAACCATATATTATGGCGATCCAACCGCAGAGTGTAGATTTCGGATCCTGAACAACTGAAAATTTTGGTGATTAACCTGGTTATTAACTAACGCCATTCACGTGCTTACTGATACGATCAGTCATATATAGTGCAATGCTTATTAAACGCGTGTGTACAATCAAAATAGGTTTATGGCCATTCAGAAAACCACCATTAAAGTGAAGAAAAACTAGCAGTTCATGTGATTTTGTGCGTGAAACCACTAACTTCCGGATGTCAAGCAAATTGTTGTTTATGCAAATCACATCAAATTGTTATCAATTTTAATATTCTAACAAATCACACTACAAACATAAGAAGTTTTTCTATCATATATAGTATCTCACTACGCTGAAAAATAATCGAGTTGGTACCATCAACAACACAACATACACGAAATGCGCAAAATCGATTACAACAACAGAGAAGTATTGTGACGTGATATTACATCAGAGCAAGCATCACATTGGACTGCCTATTCATAGAGCTAAAAACGAACCAATGAGATCTGGTATATTGTCTCCAATACAGCTCGTTTTGAGTAGAATATAAATATTCGCTCACGCTACTCCATCAACTAACAAGAAAGCGAACGCTATATGAAATATCTTAGGTGGAAAATGACTGCACCATCAACCAAATGCTTACTCACATCTCCGCGTAACCTGGTCCGTTCTTGTCTAACTAACGCCCGGTTTCCTTACTTGTAACCTCCAAACGACTTGTTTCCACCTTGGTTTTGTTTGTTAAAGTTGGTCTATCCTATTGGTATTTATACAATTATAGTATCATTTACAATTTTAGCAAAAATTTCATCTCATTTTCCTCTATAAATAAATGGTTGTAAGAACGGAGCGTCTTTCATCAGCTGACTGTGTTTTTCTTGGTGTTTTCTGAGTATTCTTTGGCTGACAGATTCGATATCACCCAGTTCTATCATTTCTCGTTGTGTTTCAAGCATTGTGTTAGTGAATTTGAATTCTTCTTTTTATTTGCCTTCATCTTTTGTTTCTGGTTTGTTTTCAGCTTTTTGTGTGAGGTCTTTTCCGTTCAGGACTTTATTTTCTTCAACGAATACGTTTTATTTTTCGTATTTCTTGTCAACTTTTTGCTTCAGGAGCTCCAGTTATTCCAGAATGTCCTCCTCCGGGTTCTCCGGCAGATTTTCTGCGAATTCGAGGAGCGCGGCCACGTCCTCGTCGTTCATGTCCAAATCAACATTATCTTCGTTACCATTTTCCACTTCAACAACATTATTATTTTTGAGCTCTTCAGTTTTAAGTTCCGGTTTGGGTTCTTAAGGTTCTTTGTCCAGTTTTTTGAGGGGTGGTAGTTTCTTTTTGTTAACGAGGTTCATGTAGATTTGCTCCAAGCGTTATTTGTCCGTTTGAGGGCTCTGTTCGTTTTGAGGTTGCGTTTTATCGTTTATAAGGGGGACCTCTTTTGGTTCCGTGTTGAATTTGGAAGTGTCGTTTTGAATGAAAGTTATCTTTTCTGTAATTTGATCTTCCTCTTGAACTGGAGTGGGCTTCTTTGGTGGGAGAATGGTCTCCTTTTGTTGTTGTTGTTGTTGTTGTGATTGTTGTTGTGACTGTTCACGAGCATCGGCTTCGCTTTGAACTTTCCGGAGCTCTTGGGGAGGAGATTTGAGAGTCTGGCCATTTTTGGACTCGAGCATTTGCACGTGCATCTGCTGGCGCGCGAAATAGTTTTGCTTTTCTTGCTTGGCCTTCGATTTGATTTTCTTCACCTTGAAGAGCCTAATGGACGTTTCCGTAACACCACCAAATTTATACGCAGTCTTCTACATGGGAGCCGGCATGTTGGATATATTCACACCTGGGGGAGGCACTGGCGGTGCCGGTAATGGGATTGGAGCCAAACTAGCTAACAGAGCTTCCATCGCGCGATAATGGTGTGGAAAATAATAAAATGTTATATTAACTATGATTAATACATATTAATTTTATTCATCACTTTGCATTGACTTGCCCAACTATTGTGCTCACCAAGCCCATAACCATGACAAACCCGCCAGTTATTAAACCTCCAATAGCACCGCAGAGTCTTAACTTACCGCCTCTTTCTCTCCAGAGCTTGTAACTAAATAAAGCTGGGAAGATAAAAACAACACAACTTCCAGCCAAACTAGAAGTGTAATCAAGAACTGAGTGAATTTCCTTAACGAATGAACCTACTAAAGTAGCAATAACTATAATAGTTAAAGCTATCAATATTCTATACAGTTTTGGAGCATCTGTATCTTTCCAAAACAAGCTTTCAATTGTTCTACGAAGACCAAAACATGGAAGTGGGTAATGAGAAGCCATACAGAATAACATAGCTACATTTGCAGCGTGCAGATACCATTTTTGACCAGCATAATGTGCAAAAACGTCCAATAAATTTGAACGTAAATCGGATGTGAAGGTAAAATAACCAAATAATGCAACAATAGCATACAAAGTGTACACAATAGAGACATTTGTAACTACTATTTTCCTCATTTTCTATGGAGTTTTGTTTTTAAGATCTCTGTAAATATTAGCAATTTAATAGTGGCAGCAGAAAGCATTTTAAAATAATGGAAGAGATGTGAGAGACTTCATATCCATATGATAAATAACTGGAGGTTATGCGTCAAAACTATCAGAGAAAAAGTAGTAAACTGTAACACCAGTGATATATACAACCACGAAAATGGTTATATAAGAAGTCCAGTGTAAGAAGTCAAGTTTTTATAATGACGCTAGTGGGAATATAATCAAAAGCATAAATGCCCAGAGTGTTAGTTGGATATATAAAAAGTCATTTTCGCGAGTCCACCAGAAGAAATTTTGTTAGATAACAATTGAATAGGAAATGAGTGAACCGCCAGTTTGGATCATCATGATGAGACTTATAACAATACCCCAGGATTGCGACTAGAATAATCTCCTTGCAATTGCATAATATTAATAGCAGTGTGTTTCAGTTGAAATATCAATCAACTAAAAGCAGCTTAATGCGGTTAAAATACAGAACGCAGTCATCTCTATAGTTCCACCTAACCACCCATTCAACATTAAATTATATGGTAGAGTCAGAAATCCTGAACCTATGATTGTGTTAACAAGATTGAAAATTCCTTGGGAAACTTTGAGCGTTCCTTCTTTTTCGGGCACTAATTATTAATCGGTTGTTGGTGCAGACTATTCTATTTAGGAAGTAGTCTCACTTTCCAATAAATGTTATGTTTCATGGTCCATATTTTTGGTGAAGTGGTACAATTTATTAATTGTGTATCAAGTTATGTAATTACAGTTTTTGTCAAAATATTAAGAAAATATATGAAGTCAAATAAATGAAATTTCCCTGTATACTTTGCACTAACAAATACACTACGTAATACAGTAAATATTATAAAATTATTTGTATCTATTTGCTCTTGCAATATTATTAGCGAAAATACCAATTGTGTACACTTTGACCAAAACAGTCAAAGTGTACATGTATCATTATTAACCGAATTAAAAAATTAATGCTGTATTACAACTAATTCACTCAAAACGTGTCATCCGCGAGCGTGGTGGACGTTAATTCCAGTCCGAAGCTCATGCGTTAGATGCTCGTATGTTGTGTGTTAATTTACTGCACCTCCGAAAACGAGCTGCTCGAGCACTGCTGATCAATGTTTATTTGGCCGTTGATGTTCCTCTCTGCGAACTGGTCCGAATCTATGAAATTTACATTCGTGAAGTCTTTGTAGGAGCTTTCGGTGTCATTCGGCTCCTTAAAATACTGCAAATCGGCCGCGTGGTTTATTTTCGGCTTCCAAGGAGCAGTCAGAGCTAGAAGCAACGGCTGGTACGGAATTAGGGGCATCGCCATTAAAATATCCTCTGATGCTGCATCCGGGCTTGCTATCACTCGCTTCAAAAACTGGTTCTGTACCAGCATTATGTTTTCAAACGACTCGCCTTGCGTGAAAAACGGATGCAAAATTAAATCCTTCATGTTGTGCGATCTACCCAGCCGCTTATCTGGCTCTGTTAATAACTGCTGAATTAAATCCTAGGCCTCCTTAGATAAATATTAAAACTCCTCGTTGTACTTGGGCTTGATCTCCTCCCACGGTAAAGTCTGCATTTTCGTTATAAAATCATCTGGATCTGAAGCGTCAAATGCCACTTCACCACACAACATTTCATACAAAATGCAGCCTAACGCCCAAAAATCAACACATTTTCCATACACACCCGACTTAAATTATTCAGGGCTAATATAATTCAAAGTCCCAACTAAGCTTTTCGTTTACGCGAAAAATATACTTTTTTATGATTGTAACTCGTTGTCGTGTGTATGTTTCTCATCTCTAACTATTTTAGCGAATCCAAAATCTGCCAGCATTATATTACCATTATTTGTTATTAAAAAGTTTTATGGTTTCAGATCTCGGTGAATAAATTCTTGCTTCAAAGTTATGTTAGTAAGAGTTTATTTACGCTAACTCTTTTTGGCAACATTTTCAAAACTGTCATTGTTGGCAATAGATACACTTGAAATAGATGAAGTTCGTTGCTATGATGTTTTGTTACCTAACTATTAAGAATTATCTTACAACGTACTACTTATTGAACTTCCACTAAATTACACACTTGACATACCAAATATAAAACTCTGTGATGACACGTTATCAATTTAATTGTTTTCGCTTAGTTCAAATAATCCTTATTTACTACTTCTAGCACTAAATAACTTATCTTCTTCTTCTTACTATATCTGACGTATTCTTTCTTCTAAGCCTAGATCGTCCTCCTCATCTAATACATCCAAAACATCGGTTCCATGCAGTACTAGAACACCGCATATCATTTGTGCAAACCATCGTCTTACCCAGTGTTCAGGAAAACTTCCACATGAATTCAAAAGATGTGAAAGATCTCCTCCAGCAGCATAATCCATAACAAAATATAAAGTGTCTGTATCTTAAAAAGCATGATACAGTTTTACGACAAATTCGGAATTGAATGACATCATAACTGCTTTCTCAGTTCTCACTTGTACACCTTCACCAGCCTTAGCTATACGATCTTTAAAAATTTTCTTTAATGCGAATAATTTATTATTTTATTTATAAACGACTAAATCTACCACAGAATAAGCACCTGATCCAATTTCAGCTACAAACTCAAAGTCTTTTAAAGTCACGCCAGACCGTTATGATCTTAATAGCAATGTTTCACGTGCTATAAATATTTCCATAGACTCCGCGGCATCATCAGCTTCTTTTGTAGTATTTTAATTAATTTTAGACTTTTTAATTAATTCGTCATATAAATTGAATTAAATCGAACGCCTTTAAATGTACTCCATTTTATTTTAAACAAATTCATTTACTCTTGATTTAAATTCTCTGCATAGAAGTTATAATTAGTTTGTAGTCATTTCAAGGAGTGAAACATTAGATTATTTCCTAATTTTCTCTTTATTTAATGGAAAATAATATATTTAGACATATTTTAAACAAATTAGTAATTACAATAATTATTTTCTATTCAGTCCAATATAATAATGATAATCATTATAAGCAATTTTGTGCTCAGCTTTGATCAGTGTTTAATATTACGAACAACAAACGTAAATCGTAATTGTTATATAAATATAATAAATGGGTAACTAATTTAAAGTTTCCTTACTAATTGTATAGATATGTATTCTACATCTTTTAATT
Organism: Hexamita inflata; assembly: GCA_963988835.1. Taxonomy (NCBI): domain Eukaryota; phylum Fornicata; order Diplomonadida; family Hexamitidae; genus Hexamita; species Hexamita inflata. The sequence goes on from CAXDID010001173.1 coordinate 324,551, forward strand.
TATGATACCGATCTAGTTTATTTATTAGATAATCTACTATATACAATCAAATACATATAAAATATATTTATCACTAATCAAACAACTACAACAGTTTGCATATGCAAGAAATCAGCCTAATTTACTGGTTCCTTATGCTAAGTCACGTATATCAAGTCTTTTGAATGAAGAATATAGTAGAATACCGATGCGATAACGGTTGCAACCATACATAAAACTAAGACTATAGTTAATGCGTTTATAACTTCAGAATCAGTTTTTAGAATTGTACAGATCATAAGGGTAACAAATGATATTAATGATAGGCTTATAAATGTTTGTATAGCATATTTTAACCATTTTAGCTTTTTTGATATCATTTCCCTAACAATTTAATCATCTATCACAGCGTAACTAACACTTTATTATGCTTATTTTTAATTTTCATCAGGATTTATTGATATTGATTCACTTTATTATTAGCTACATTACTTATTTTCCATATAGAGAGTGGAAAAATATACATTGTTTATATAAATGTACTAAATAGAAAATATTATTGTATATGAATATCTACTTGTATTTCAGAGAATCCAGATTGAGAATAACTGAGAACAGAATTAACTATGAGCGATTGTGTGTAATATCATAATTAATATTAAAAATTATAATATTGAAAACACTCTATTATTGAATGTATTTTCATATTGAATGAAACGAGTCAAATAATTGCAAAAGCAAAACTTCTTAAAGCGAGTTAGTCTTTTGTCAACTATTATAGGCTAAATTTTTTAATATACACCTAACTTAAAGTTCAATATGTACCTAACTTAATGATATTACATGCAACACATATAGAATAACGAAAAACATCACTTATTAAATATTTCTCGGATTTTTTCTAGTTCGACTTCAACAGTGAGAGCTTCTTAATATATTTCAAGTAATTTTTTCTGTTTTTCGGTTAAACCAGCTTTCGGCGTTTTTTCTAAATGAACTAGTTGTTTATATGTGAATATTAGTTCACATTAATGCTATTTAATTTTTTCTTACAAGTTAAAGTCATTCTATGTTAGTATTTCAATCTTTTTCTTTGAATTAGTGATGTCTTATTCAGCTGATTTTAGTTTGTATTTAAGTTATCTGTTATCATCCTCTTCGTACGCAAGCGATTTTTCAAGACTTTAAACCATATTTTCTTTTTATTTGAGTTACTCTTCAGTTTCTTGTTAAATTTAAGCTAAATCAATTTTCATTTAATTAATTATACCTTATTATTCACCTATCTTTTGCTGTAATTCATCCTTTTATCTAATTGTTTCTTGCATCTTTTAGTTAGACTTGGATAACTCAGATTTCAGATCTGATACTTAGTTAACTAAATTGAGATTTCTTTAAAGTGAATCTGATTATGCTTTTTGTTAATTAGTCATTTAACCAGCTAAATCCTCATTTTTGATTACGAGTTATTAGTTTTGTAGCTTAAGTTCTTACATTGTTTGAAGAGAGTTTTTGTAAAGTGTGGTATGATAGGAGGACTGAGCTTCAACCAGTTTAAATTATTAGTTGATTGAATTGATTTTCGCACCAAGTCTGGTTTGTATCTATTAAAGTTATTCTTCAACTTTTTATGGTACAAGCCCTTGAATCATCTTTGGAATTGAAACGGCGCATTATTTATATCTATTCAGCATTGAGATTTAAACTGATGACTACGCTATTTGGTTAGTTTATTTGTCAAGTATGGATTGGAATTCGTCAACTTTAACTTTTTGTGTTTTCATGGTAGTTTCTAGACTGTTGTTGCTTTATGTGAGTTGCAGTACTTTTTGGTTGGATGAGTCTAGTAGTTATTTGAGTTTTTGTACGTCGAGTTTCAGGTCTTCGAGTTCAGCTGCTTGGCTGTTAACGAGTTATTGGCTTTCGCTGTACATGAATTCGACATCGGCGAATTTGCTGTTGCTTTGTTCGAATATGTGTTATTGTTGTTGCATGAATCCTTCTTTTTGTTGTAGTGAGTCTTTGAGGTCTTCCAGTTCTTGTTTTATTTCTTCTTCGGCGTCTTCTTTGAATTTCAGTTGCGTTTTGAGTGTGTGAACGTTTTCTTGGAGCCCTTTGATTTATTATTGCAGTTATTGTTGTAGTTCGGTGTTATTGTTCAAATTAAGTATTTATTATTTAAGGTCTTCGTTTTCTTTTTAAATTTTTATGCTCAAATCGTCTTAGTTTAGATTTACTTTTTCTTTGAATTCGCGTACTTGTTCCTCAAGTTGGCATTTGCTCAGTTCGTTCTCGAATCTTTCCTTCTCTATTAATTAACTTATCTGCGTTAAATTGTCCGTTGCGAATATGTTCTTCAGTTCCGCGTTCATTTTCAGCAGTTTTTGGTTCAATTCCTCAACTTTCTGGCCGGAATCGTCGAGGGCAACTTTTTGAGGAGCAGATTTGAAGAAGGACCCCAGGTCCATTTTAACCTGGGACCCCTTGATGGCTTACTTAAGGAGGAGGATGAGATTCGCGCGCTTCAGCTTGAAAACGGGCGTCTTGTCGTTGTCCAGTGCGTGGAGGGATTCGGCTAGGTCTTTTACGTCTAATTCGGGAATGGTAAGCTATTAGACAATGGAATCAAATGTTGGCTTGAGCTTCTCGTCAATAGTTGAATTCGCGGATAAAAGCGCTTTGTTAAACGTATCCGAGTTAGCGAGGTTTACCAGATTAGCCTAACTCACTGATCTGTTAAAAAGCAGTTCAACGGCCTCGTAAAACGCAGAGTACTTATTCCCCTCGTTCAAGAAGAAATCCAAACGCGCGGTCATTTTGTTCTGCAACTTCACCTTGTCCTGAATCTAATTCAACACCAAATCCGCATTCGCATGCCTAAACGCCTGAATACGCTCCTAACAACCTGACAAATGAGCAGTCACGTTCTTAAAACCCTACTTGAGCTTGCAATACGGACACAAGAACTAAAGATTGCGCACGAATAATTCAGCATCCTTCTACTACTCAAAATTAGTAACAGGCTTCTAACACGTGGGACAAGACTTGTCTTAAATGTAATACTGCTTTTAAATACATTTTCTGCATAATTAACAACCACAATCGGCCTTATACGCCTATGGCATGATTAATTTGCATTTGGAGCACCTGTACTTGTCAAATAATGAACTGTCATTATCAACTGGTAAATTATCGTTCAGTAAAGGCAATAGATCTTCCTCTAATAGTGTAGTAGGGGAATTTAACTTTAATTGTTAGATAAGCTAAATCTTCACAATAATGCGATCTTCAATTAAAGAAAAATCAGTTACTTGCTTCTTATATATGGAATAATAAATACAACGTACTAGTGAATTATATTAGTCTCTAGTCAATTATTATTAGAATGCATTGTATATTTCATCATAAGTTTCTATCATTGAAGTGGGTGATTGGAATATTATGTACAAATTTTTTATACAGTAATCAAATATAAAAATTTCATGTTACAAATAAAACAACAGCTCAATAATCAGAAATATAATAAATAAGATATGTAATTAACACATATATACTATATTCATGCTCTTATGTGTATATGCAATTCATTTAAATAAGAAACTACGTTAAAGCATTGATAACATAATGATTATAAATGCATCCAATAAGTTACGTCTATACTGGTCTCCTTTTTCTACAATCTCACATTTCCTTTCTAAACGATATCAATATGTAAAAATGTATTTGTTATGATTATTTATAATGATTACAGCAAGTCCAAAACGCTTAAATTACCAAAAATAGTGTTTAAAGTTGCAATATAACATATTTCTTGTGTATCTTACAATGTTTTCAATATGAAAAAATAAATACAATAAATACAATAAAAATTTCAATATTTTCGAATTTTGTACTGCATTGCAGTGTAATATTAAATATGCAAATACTAAACTGTATTCCACTTCAATTCATGCATCCAAAAGCATCAGGTAATCTTTCTGATACGAACATAGAAACGGCTCGTGAATACCAAATAAAGAACGATGTCGTTGATAAAATAATCATAGAGCAGTAAATAAATTCTCACGTTAAAGGGGCTAAAACTGCTTTAGGTAGCTTTAGTTTGCTTTTTGTTTTAGCTGCTGCAATATTTGTTGTCTGCTTGGTTTTAGATTACGACGAGAACGGGTTTATTCTAAGCTGTGTGTTTTTAGGTGTTAGTGCGGTCGGATTCATAAGTTCGTTGGTCATTTTTATTATATTCAGAAAAAGAAAATCAAATGCGATAAGCAATAATAATGTTGTCATGCAGGCATATTTAACTACGGCCATTGCAGGAGAGGTATGATTTTAATTTTATATCTATATTATTTTTGTCCCACTATATTTTTAAATTATACGTAAAATATAAAATTCTCCTCGCTCGAAAAAATCAAAGCTCCAAGATCAAAGCCTATCATAAACGTACATCACAACGCCTTCAGAAGAACGAACTTATGATTTCCTCGTTTATATTTGTCTTAAAACACGTTAGATCAATACTATTTAATCAATTAAATATCAAATTATTTCAGTTACATAATTGATTAGTTAAAGTTTTCTTGAATAAAATAGAGTTCAATAAATAAATCATTCGTCAGTTTCAGTGTAATTTTTGCTCAGGTAGCGTTGAATGTCTTTTGTGCAGATGTCTCTGTCTTTGAACTGCTTTATGAGCAGTTACAATACTGAGTGCTCGGTGAGGTGGGTGTTCTGCTTGATAGTGTTTAAAATCGCGAGCCTGTCATTCTGGTTCAGCAACTCGGTGTATTTCACTCTGAAGTAGGAGTTCTCAAAGTACTTCTTCAAATTGGCAACTGATTTCTTCGGCTCTACTATCTACTCCAAAATCTCCCAGAACTATTTGATCTTAATTTAGTCCAAGTCAACAATCTGCTGATAAATATCACGAGGCTGCTTCTCACTGAAATCCTGGTTCAAAATTATTCTTAGCGCTCTCTTATAGAACGCGGTATACGTATTCTACAGTTCCTACGCCTTCAAATAGAAAGTCTGCGTGTTAGGCTTACTATCTTATGTTGCTTGTAACTGATTTTAAGTGTTACCACTTTCTTGCGCTAATACTTGTGCTACTTAGGATATGATTGTTTACTCCTCGGCTAATTCAATATTATTTTCCTACGTGTTATTATTCATTATTTGCTGATACGTGTGTTTGTGGTACGTTTTTAAATAATAGATTGAACTATGCGGCTAGTATTGTGACTACACGAATCTCCAAAATACTTTCCTTACTTCAAAATGCAATTACTAAATCAGCTCGCACAGTTCATTAGGCGTCTTTTACGAACAATCTACTTTTGATATTTTCTTCAGACCTTCTTTGTATATTTCTGTGAATGTGTTGAATATCAATATTGTTTTGTCATTTTCTTGGGTTTGATTTGAGCTTACAACTTATTAATTATTTTCGGGATCTGCAGGAGTTTCCTCTGGAATTGTTGTGATATCTGAATATCTGTAAAAATCTATAAGTTCTTTAAGCTAGGTTGGATCAATGTTGCGTCCTTTAAAATCAGATTTTAATAGGTAACCAGCTATTTTTCCTACAGTTAATCCGCTATGTTCTTGAACATATTATAAAATATATTCCTTGTCTTTTTTGCTGATTTTTGCTTTCTATTCGGTTTTCTCTGTTTTTTCAGCTTTTACTTTAGTTTTTTTGACAACTTACTTTTCAACTTTCGGTTCTGCAACTTTTTCTTTAAATTCAAACTTCTTGTTCTACTTTAATTTTTAAATTTAAGACTCAATCATATTCTTAATCTCCTTTTAACGTTCGGCTAGTTTTAATTAAGTATCCGTCATTGGAGTGGGAAATGACAAGCAGTACACAGTATGATGACAATTTGATAACATTTACAAATAATGTAAACTCTATTTCAATAACGTCAAAATTAACATCGTTGAGAATACACTTCTACAAGTTATGCATCATTTAAAGTTTATTAACTTTGCAGTATATTAATTTAGTCCGTTATACTTGCCTTGTTTATATTGACAAGCTTGAGATTTTATAATTATACAGCGTATTGTACAATAGTCATTACGCGTCAATGTTAGACCAAGATGGAAACCCCATCAAGGTCATTCCCATAATTATCGGGAAAAATTGTACGATCCACACAAAATCAAGGGAATTCCTTGAGGAACTAGATTTAAACATTGAAAACGTATATGAAGAAATTGGCAACCTTCTAGCGGTATATTATGCATCATGTGCCGAAGAAATATACAAAAGAAAGCAAGTAAAGAGAGATGAAGTAAACAATCTCCCTGAAATCAGAAATGTGAATCTCACGAACAACCGCTTTGCAGAGCTAGTTAGTGATGAAGTACAAATCAAAGAAAAATCGGAACACCAAGCCATTTTAGAGTATCTGAAGGAGCAATAGAAACTCTAAAAACCCATGCAAAAAGCGGACAAAGCGAAGAAAAAACGCAAACCCGACGATCCACCGGAAAGTCAAACATTATCCGAAACGGTCTCAGACCAGCATTTAACTGAAACAAGCGATTCACTCAATTCATCCATCCAGATAAATTAGAACGAAATCCTACTTTCACTCACACCTGCCATACAGGAGGAGATTCAAATGGAATTAAGAATGCCAAAAAAACAACAGTAACAAAAATCCTCGCCCAACAACAAAACGTGCAAATTGCCTTCTAAAGAAAAGCGACCCCAGAAAATCGCAAACAAGATAGTTAATTTATGACACTATTCCCAGGTTTAAACCTTGAACAAATAAGAAACAACGCAAACACAATAACACGCAACTCTCCTACTCAACCAAATGCTGTTATCAACAAAAAGATCTCCAAAACAAACTCCATTAGCCCGAAAAAGCTAACGGAGAGTCTATGAGGAGGTTTGACGTGTGATAACGCCACGCGAGATATTTGGTTAGAGAGGAATGCTGTTGTTTTCTTATTGATCATCGTTTAGAAAGGAAAGGAAATGTGATCATCAGAGAAAAAGGGTGACCAGTATAGACGTAATTTACGGAGTGATGTTTTATTAATTATACAGCGTATTGTACAATAGAAATGTACATTATACAACATAGTCATTAATCGGTATATAGAGTATCTTATAGAGTATATAATTTATCAAAGTTTGTATCTTCAAATTTCTCAATCTCTGTCTAGATTTTTTCTTTTGTATTTTTAGTTTATGTAAATATGAACATATTTGAGCATCGTTTGTAAGTCCCACTTCAATTTAGACATTTGGACACTCAATCATCACATTTGTCCGGAACAACTTGGGAACTATAGGACGAACCTGATATCAGTTACAAATACGAAGTTGTTGAAGAATAAGTTCTTCCGATAGAAAAATCAAATAAAACTAGGTATACAAAGTACGTAATTCAAATGCTACTAGGAATTTCAATAATTGCTTTGCTTGCAATCGCAATCACGGTATTCTGTTAATTGGATTATAAGGAAGAAGTTACAAAACTACTATTAATCATTTTTAGCTTATGCGCTATTTTCCTAATTATAGCTTCTTTAGTGTACTGCTGCATAAATGATAGAAGCTAAGTGTACATTACAAAATACAATATAATTACTGATTAGTCACAATATTTATATTTACAATCTAATGTTGTCTGAATTTTGAATTGATCTTGTGTTATCTTTCTTGATCCTATATTTTTTAATATACTATGTATGAAAATTATAAAGTAAAAGTACAACATTCAGTTTTATTTTTTATTTCTGTGTTTTCAAATATTATTATTATTATTACATAACAGTTAACATATTAAAAAATATACAATAATAATTTAATACCACTTTACTAAATGGAAGATTCAAATATTTCAAATATAAACACTGAAATTCCAAATTGCTATGAGGGTTCGGATTTATAGGTAAACAACGATGAACGACCTGTAGCTCATATGCCAATGCAATTACATTTATATACTGATAAAATATTGCTTCTTGTTATAATCACGTTTTCGTCACTAAGCATTTTGCTTTTCGCTGTCTATATTTTTCACTACATAGTTCATGGTCTTGACACTCCGCTTGGATATTATATCTCTTTTGCGGTAAGTACTATAATTTCAATCATTTCGACCGTAATCTATTATCAGAAGCGTAAAAGTAAGGTTCTAAATAACCCAGTTGAAAGAAGTTTGTAAATTTCCGCCGAGTACCAGAACACTGGAACTCAAATTTGTTGAATGATATTACATAAAAATATTTCTTTTATCTAAATGAAGTTGAGCTGAAGTTCGCACTCATTACTTAGGTAAAATGAACTCAAATAATTTCAAAGTTCATTTTTTAAACAGTTTTAATCAAAATATTTTAACAAGAACCAGACAATGAACCAGTTTATAAAGATAGGAGTTTATATAAAGATGAACAAAATAGAAATAGAAAAATCAAACGAACGTTATATTTGAAGAAATAACCGACTTTGATATCTTCATCTTTTGCGATTTTTTATTACTCTTAGATTTGCGATTTCTCATCAAGCAAATGACCACTACGATGACTATTACCACGACGATCACGATTATTGGAATAATAATCGCAAGGATATTGGTGTTTGATTTGTTTATGCACTGACCACTACTCACCTTCTATGAACTTTAACACTATTCTACACATTTTTGGTTTCCATTTACTAATTCGTAGAATGTGCACGAGTCTTGGCATTCAAATAACTCATCTATTTGCTTGTAAAACGGACAAGATTACTTACACTACTTATCGTCTTTATAGTTATAGGGAATATAGCATTGGTTTACACAAAGCAAAGAATTTTGGTTAGATGAATTTTGTATGTACAGATTAGAACACGCCCCTTAACAAACAAAAGCACCGGTACTGTTTGAATAGTTACCAGACTTACAGCGAGTAACGCACTGACCTGCATCGGAAAACGGAGAGTTGGTGGGACAAGATTGGAAACACTGCTTAGAGTTGCTGTTAGACGCATTCAAAACATAGAATTGGCACGATGCTTGTGTTTGGCACATCAAGGCTTGAGGCTGACCGACAACTACTGAATATGCTCCAGAAGTGCATCTTGAAACACATGCTCCGGTTTCGTAGTAAGGTACTTTATCTGGGCAGATAGTAATGCATTGCTTGCTGTTCTAATTCGAAGCGTTGTAAACGAACATGTCTGGGCAAGACGGAACGCAAATCATGTTTGCTTCTTTTAATTAGTAAGAACCGCTAGAACACCGCACTACGCAGGTAGAAGCTTCGTAGTATGGCGCTGCAGCATCGCAGAGATTAGTGGAAATGCATTACAGGGTCTGAGCTTTTACCGTTGGGTATTCTTTCGGACATGAATCGTAGCAGTCAATGACTCCACTTATGTTGGTGAAGTAGCTATCGCAATCCAAAGTAATCTTCTGTCCTCTATTTAACTTTCCTCTGGGATATGGAATGGATTCGGTCATGTCAAAGTATTTCGGAATCGAGGTGTAAGCATATTATTCGCTGCAATAACTGTTCTTTCCGATTTCGAAAAAGAAGAAACCCTTGTCTCCCCACCAAGCTCCCCATGAATTTTTGATTACCCACACATCTTTCCCGTTTTTCTTACCATAACCAACCAAAGTTACTGCATGATCCATTGCCCAAGTTGGACACGGATTGTGTAAAATTGCACCTCCTCTATAATTCTTGAATATTGTTTCAGGATCACCTGAACCAACTAACATCGAAATAGCAACTGCAATACCTCTAGACAAATATGATTTCAAAGTTTTAATTGTTGATGCGTCAAATGTTGAGGAGTCGTCATCAAATATTTTTACAACTGGAGTTACTTTTGCATCTTAGTTACACCACGATGCAAATGATCCCGAATTGCTAAATAGCTTAATTGGCAGCAATTAGTTTTCTAAAGATAGTTTAGTTGGAAGGTAGATACCAGCTTTCCAGTTAGCTTCATTAGCGGCATATGCATATGGATGATTAGAAGTTAAATCTACAGTCGATATTGGATTTCTTGGAGGTGACTTTTATTATTTATTTCCTGGAACCATGATGTATGTTTCAATTACAAAATTTCCACCTTTACAATATTTACAATTGTCACATATCGAGTTTGATATTAAGTACTGTTCTGATAAACTCAATGTATTGGCATCGGCTTACGCTTACCAAAAAGCGTTCAAGTTCTTTTTGTCTCTCAAAATACCATTTTCCATTATAGCCATGGTTTGGAATGCATAACAACATCCACATAAACCTTAAGCTTTAGTTGGTGTCATAAGTCCCATTTCTCTCAAGTCAACAGAGGGATGAACTTGCGCTAAATCTGGAAGTGGATTGACGGCTGAACAATAATCATTTCTAGATTTTTACATTTGGAAAAGTCCATTATTTTTATTGGGAGATCTATCTATATTTGAGTCCATCATAGGAACCATACCGATTGGAAGCGTAGGATCCTTTAACAATAATTTCTACACTTTTTGGAAATTTTCACAAAATGTTTAATAATATACATTTTCATCTTCTTAGTAAGTTTTATTAAACATTTATTTGAATTACTCAAAACCTTATTCGCAAGAGAGTGATATGAGATCGTTTTAAGAAGCTACCAATAGAATAATCATTAGTGAAGTGGGTGCTTTTTATTGACATATTTTAAAGGTGGTTATTTGACTATGTTAAAATTATAACATAGTTCAATTTTGAACATCACATTATCATAACAATTTACATTATTTTTAATAATTATTTGTTATAATAATATGCAAGTTATAAAATATGAACGAATTTTTATTAAAAATATTATTAAATGTACCTATTCCAAATCACTTTTATAAAAACATTTAAAGTTGAAGAATTATTAACTATTTTTTAAATACAAAACTGACCTAAAAATACACAGGCAACATCCTGAGTATAACCAAAACATCCTTTCACATCTTCGCGCCCTTCTTTCCTTCGAACGGTTTCCCGCCTTCTTTGTTCTTTCCGTAAACTTTTCCGGCCGTTTCTCCGGTTTCGATTTGTTTGTCAATTTTCCTCTCTGAGTATTTTCCGACGTCCACTATTCCCCTCTCTTCTGCCGGAGCTTTCCTCTCAATTTTGAGCGTTTTCCTCCTCGATTTCGACTTTTTTAACTGTGGCATGAACTAACTCCAGTTTTAATCTTTTAGTTCGGGCACCTTCTCGAGCTCCCTTCTGACCATTAGTGTTTTGATCCAGAAGGTGGGGAGGACGTTTTTGGCGAAAACGTCCTTTGAGATTCTCTGAATGAGTTGAATTCCGCGTGCGGAACCGATCACGCAGAGGGTTGAGCCGTACACTGAGAGGTTGGTGTTGGTTAATAGCTCTAAGGTTGTTAATGTTTGTCGGTTGTCACCGATGAAGCGCAAACGTCTCTTTAAAAATGTTTCCTATTCTTGGCAGAGGTTTATGGTGAGGATCTCGGACTCAACGTTAGGCAGGAACACTTTTTATGCGACGTTGAAATCAACGTAACGGGCAGAGAGCTTCAGGAACTAACGGGCGATTAACACTGAGGTGGGATCAAAAGTTTACGGGGTAGAAGTCACATACACAGTCTACTTCTTCACGTTCATGTTGAACTTGATCTTGTACGTGTCAAACAGCGCCTGAATCTGAGCCTGGTACTCAACGAAGTACTAAATACGATTCTTGGGAATCATCACCTCGAACTCGTTCTCCTCCAACATGGGCTGGAACGACTCCGGCAAAAACTCAGTCGGATCGTAAAGCTCCTACTCCTGCTTCTACTCCTTCACATCCATCTCATCTGGCATTTTTAATGTGTAGTGGAGTGGAAAATACTACTTCAATTTATGAAATATATAAAATATACACGAATTGGAGAATTAAATAGAATTATAAGCATAACTAGTAATTATACTAGGATGAAAAGCAAAATGAAAAGAGTTAGAGATTAAAATGTAAATAAATAGATATTAGGAGGCTAGTAAATATAATATCTCATGTGTTAGTCTTGTACTTGTATCCACATTTGACACATTCGAAAAATACTGTTTAACCTTCATCAGCGCTTCTCATTTGCTATGTTGTGTAATATGCTCTTCCATGACCGCACTTTGGACATTCCTCATCAATCAATGGTCTGGCTTCTTAGTGTAAAAATTCAGCTGCGGTTTAATGCACATATACCTTTTCTTGTACTACCTTTTATTAAGAGTTTAATTTTTTAAATCCTTTGTTGCAAGCAAAGCAGTAGTTTTAATGTTCTTATACATCTAGCAATGTTCCGCAGTCACAACAGAATTTGTTCATTTGAAATGGTGTGGGAAAATATTTCACAAATATATTAATAATCACGAAATATGTCATTTCTTCTTCTCTTCAACATTACTTCTCCTTTCTTTTCTCTTTTCCATATTTTATCTAAATTACTTATTTCTTTGTATTTTCTCAACTTTCTTATGAGCTTTCTTTTCACCAAGACATTTAAGAAGTTTAACTTCATTTGGTATCATGATCTCTCTGTTGAATACTTTCAAGTTAAAGTTTTCATTGGGACTTTCAACAAGTTCAACATAGGCATACCCAAGTATTTTTTGATCTTCATAAAAGGTCTTAACATTGGTTACTTTGTTTGTTGGTTGATAGTTATCGCAACATTTTTGAAGGTAGTTGATTAACTTTTAAAGATCAGTTTAGATTCTGATTCCAGTAACGAAAACAGATGCAACTTTGTTTATTGGATCTCTAAGGCTTCTTTAGCTAAATAATGATCTGGATTTAGTAACTATTACTTTAGTTTTAGCTATCATTTCATCAGTAACTTTTTTATTGAATAAAACAAATCCAACTTTGGTTTTGTACATTTCTTTTTAAATTTCGATGTGTTCATGGTTGTTTTTGTCATACTTTGTGTAGTTATCGGCTCTGAAATAGCAGGCTTCTACTTTCAAATCGTATTTTGGCACTTCTGTGATCTCAACTAATTTACCTTCTTTGCTCATCAAGTATTGTTTGCCATCCTTACGCTTGCATAAAACTGGGATGTCAAGTTTGTGGCAAACAAGTGTTTCGAGCTACTCTTCAGTGAGCTCAGGTCCACAATTGGTGAAGCACATGGTGAATGGTGCTTGTTTTTCGTTACGTTCTTCGCGATCTCTGAGCTGTTATTTGTAATTTCTTGTTCCAGAAGTTCTTGTTGGTCTGTTCTCATCATTTTCTTCAGCATAGTTAGCCTTTGGTGGTTGGGGTTATTGTGGTAATGCAACCATTGGCTTAGCTACTTCAGCTTTTGGAGCTTATTTGAATTTATTAAAGGCATCAGAAAGCATTTAATGTAAGTGAAGTGGACAAATACTAAATTATTTCCTATATTTCATAAATATGTGATATTATAGAAAATAGTAGCCTAATTACCATTCCTTGTATTGAAAACCTTTTTATCGTTTGGATGAAACATGCAATAACGTTCATTTAACAGCGAAACTTACAATTTTGCGTAAACTTTCTATATTACTATCTATCGTGGAAATTAGATGGCATTGTTTATATATATTATGTTGTTTATTATTTATTAAACTCGCTCATGTTCCAAATCTTCAATTGTTGATTGATTAGTTGCTCTTGAGGCTTGTCGGCGCTCTTCTTCCAATATCTTGTCGTTTCAAACCTACCTACACATACATGCAGAGCATTAATGCCCAACTATATTTATATTATTAACATTCTCTCACATAGCCCCCACAACAACTTTGAGCACCTCAGCAACCTCCGCTTCCATCTCTAGCACGTGCGCTCGCTCAACCAGATCCTTAAAGTGCTGGGTGACCTGATTATTCACCTTAACCTGTTATATACTTTTAAACTTCTTGAACGCTGTGTTGTATTTCGTGTTCAGTTTCTCGTTCAGGGTCCTCAGAACGGCTCCGTTTCCGGTAAAATTAACAGACGGGAGGTCCAGGTACTTGAACTCTTTCGGCTGGAATTTGTTCAGAAAGTAATTTAACTGGAATTTCTGCTCGTTAATAGTTGCCTTAATTGAACAACTGTTTTAGTAAGTATGCGGTAGAAGATTAATTGAGTTGAGAGGTTTATTTTATGTTATTAATTTTGTTGAAACGAAATAATGTTAAGCTTGTCAGTATTTCCACTTCGCACCTAACAAAAATAATGCCAACAATGAATGAAAGCATCTATGAAACCCATACATAATTATTTACTCCATAATTCTACAATAACATTAAAACTTTGACTGAAGTAAGAAAAATGTAGAAATATGGAGGGCATTCTAGATTAACTAAATCAGAATTCGATAAATACTTAATGATACTATTTACAATGATGATATCAGGTAAAGAGCGAGGATCTGTCTAATATAATTGGTCTAAGAACACTAAAATACGCAATTAGTTTATAGCTGATGAAGTTGGAATGTCTTGCAGAGAATGGGAGGAAATACATTCGAATGTCTGTTATGGTCATATTAAATTGTTATTAGATTAACCTGAAGAAGAAATCGATACAAATTTAGACGGTATAGAATCTGATGAAGAAGAATCTGAAAATTCTGACTATGAATATGACGAAGATGATCTAGAAGAACTAAATAAAATATTTAATGATCATGAAGAAGAAGTTTTGAGCTAAAATAAACCAAAAGAAACCAAAGTTCGAAATTCTGTATCAAGAGTTTAAGATTTTATGTTACAGTTACAAAGCAAGTTTCGAGACATATATACAAAATATCCAGATTATTTTCTGGGTAAAAACCTTGTAATAGATGAATAACTTATCAAATTTGCAGGTAGAATATTCTTTTTATAGTATAATCCTGCTAAACCAGCAAAAAGAGGTATACTTGTAAGAGCTTGTGTGGATACATTTACTAATTTTATATTATCAATGGATTTATACGCAGCTTCGTAAACAGTACCTAAAGGTGAAACAAAAACTCTTGATGTTATTAAAAGACTTATTGATTTTCCAAAATAGCCTAACTGCACACTATTCTGTGATAATTATTATGGTACAATTGACGTAGTTGAGTATATTAAATCAATAGGGCTTGAATATGTTGGAACTTTTAGACCAAGTCGACTTGGTAAAGAATTATCATAAAATTTAGAGAAGTTGTAATTGAATTAAGTTGTTTAATATCCTGTGTTTAAAGAAGTAAAACTAAAGAAAACGACTAAATAAGTTCTAGTTAAAGATGTAAACGTCCTTTAATGGTAATGCAAAAAGTAGAAAATTTTAACCATGATATATACAAAATCAAAATTTGTGAAATAACCCTGTTAAATGTAAGAATTTGTAAGTTCTCGTGGTATTCCCAGAGAACAACCTGAAATAGTTCGTTACTACAATAATAATTATAAAGGAGTTGATTACGTAGACCAACTTACAAAAAATATAAATATAAAGAAATTAAAATAACGGATTATGTTGAAAGCATAATTGATTAAATGAAAATAAATCTAACAAAATATGAAATTAAAGCTACACCACGAAAAATTGAAGGTTGTAACCAACCAGTAGTAAGCCCAATTAAAGGACCAGTAATAGAAGCATATAAACACTATCATGTATATACAAAAGTAAGTGCGTAATGTGTCGGCTGCAAATAATGTAATAGCAGATATGTGTGTTCGTGCAAAGGATATCATTTGTGTCCAGAGTGTTATAAAACGCATATTAGTGAATAAAATGACATAAGAGGGTACACACACATTTATAAAAAATGAATAAAGTGATTTAAAATACGAATAATATGTTTTAATATATATTGAACACAAAAATAGTAATTTACCTATTAAATGGTTGAAGTCGTTTTCGAGAATTTTGTTAATTATTTGCGAAGTGGAAATACTGACAAGCTTAACATTATTTCGTTTCAACAAAATTAATAACATAAAATAAACCTCTCAACTCAATTAATCTTCTACCGCATACTTACTAAAACAGTTGTTCAAATAGATCGTATTAATGCACTTAAACGGTATTTATCTAATTGATTAAATTAATTAAAAAGGGATTCAGTTTCAAGTTTCGTGGTGTGCTGGTCCTCTTAAAACTGTGTTAGTTGCTTGTTCTTCAATACTAGTTGCTGAGCCTGCTTTTAAATTTGCTGGGTGCTGTTATGGAGTTTTTCGTCGAACTCGGCCTGTTTTTGTATTATGTTGTTGTAAATCTCCTTGAATAGGTACTCAATGTCAACCTTGCCCGTGGAAATGCCGTAGTACTCGGAAATGAGCAGCAAATGCTTCTTCACCAACTTTAACATGTAATACTCAGAATTCGGATCGTTCTTTATCTTCTGCTGCAATAACTCAATCTGAGCCAAACGGCGCTTGTCAAGCTGCTGCTGCGAATCAACAATGTGCTCAAAAACGCGCAAATCCATTTACTACTATTCAAACTGCTGCTTCAATTAAAGTAACTACTATCGGACTTTGTACAACTCAGTTGAAGAAGAATACGATACAGCCAACAAATCATGATGATTTGATATAAGTTTTGATAATTGGCTTAATTACTTATCAAATCTAGTATTAAAACAAGCTTTGTTCAACAGTCTTTAAACTTTTTCAAGTTTGGTTGTAGCCAGGTCGATGTGCTGCACTATTTCGTCGGCGTCTGACAATTTTGTGATCGCCTTGATCTTTTCGAGAGTCGCTAAGTTAATGCTGCCTGTTTACAAGTCGTTGTTCAACTGGAGAACTTTGTCTTTCACATCTCCTTGTATATTATTTTGAGCAAGAATGCGATCGTAGGCTTCAATTTGCGCTTACATTTATTAGACCTTTTGTAAACTGGACTGGCTGGATGAGCTGTGCATTTACTTGTTCAACATATCGACTACGGAAGAACTTTCTTGCAGTCTTGATTCTATGTCATTTATTTGGGACTGAATGTTGTCTTGAGTGGAATTTGCAGATAAAAATTAGTCGAACAGGTCGTTTTTGATCTTTTGACTTGCCACATTCTCAGAAGTTGTTAAATTTAGCTGAGTTTGTACACTAGTCGCGAAGTCCAAATTTACTTGCATAACATCTATGTTCGAGTTGTTTCTGATTAAAAAGGCCTTCAAAGCTTTCGCTTGCTGGCAGGTTTATAAAGCAAGTATTTAACCCATCTCAATGTAGTTTTTAACTTGCTCCACCGCTATTTCTGGATCTATTTTTGGAATCATACCAATAATATTTTTGAGCACTTGTGTTTGTGGGTGACTGTATTGTTTCAGACGGTCGAGATTTTCATCAGAAATCAAACTGCTTTGATCATAGAGGAAAAGATTGTGAAGATCTTTGTTAAATGTCGCTAATACGTTGGCGATAGTTGAATCTTGCTTAAGTTTTTCCAAAACCTGTCTTTTGTTTTAAATTTCTTCAACTACTTGCTTTAAGTCACCTGATTCTGGAAGTTTTATCAGTTCATCGACGTCATCATGATTTACTCCGTCGATTCTCGCTATTTGTTAATACAACTTTACGTTCTCTTCAGAAATTAAGCACGACACGTTATTTTCTAATAGTTATTGCAAGTCTTTGTTGAGCACTTCCATACACGTTCCTAACGTTATTTCATTTTGCAGATCTTAATTGACAGCGTTTAATTATTCTAATTCCACAATACTGTTAAGAAGATATTTATCAATGTGCTGCTTACAAAAGTTGTATAACAGTTGATAATATTAAGACATCGGCTCCAACTATTTCAACTATTAGTCGAAGTCATTAGAATCACTGACGCTGCTCAACAGTCGTTAAACTTTTTCAAGTTTGGTTGTAGCCAGGTCGATGTGCTGCACTATTTCGTCGGCGTCTGACAATTTTGTGATCGCCTTGATCTTTTCGAGAGTCGCTAAGTTAATGCTGCCTGTTTACAAGTCGTTGTTCAACTGGAGAACTTTGTCTTTCACATCTCCTTGTATATTATTTTGAGCAAGAATGCGATCGTAGGCTTCAATTTGCGCTTACATTTATTAGACCTTTTGTAAACTGGACTGGCTGGATGAGCTGTGCATTTACTTGTTCAACATATCGACTACGGAAGAACTTTCTTGCAGTCTTGATTCTATGTCATTTATTTGGGACTGAATGTTGTCTTGAGTGGAATTTGCAGATAAAAATTAGTCGAACAGGTCGTTTTTGATCTTTTGACTTGCCACATTCTCAGAAGTTGTTAAATTTAGCTGAGTTTGTACACTAGTCGCGAAGTCCAAATTTACTTGCATAACATCTATGTTCGAGTTGTTTCTGATTAAAAAGGCCTTCAAAGCTTTCGCTTGCTGGCAGGTTTATAAAGCAAGTATTTAACCCATCTCAATGTAGTTTTTAACTTGCTCCACCGCTATTTCTGGATCTATTTTTGGAATCATACCAATAATATTTTTGAGCACTTGTGTTTGTGGGTGACTGTATTGTTTCAGACGGTCGAGATTTTCATCAGAAATCAAACTGCTTTGATCATAGAGGAAAAGATTGTGAAGATCTTTGTTAAATGTCGCTAATACGTTGGCGATAGTTGAATCTTGCTTAAGTTTTTCCAAAACCTGTCTTTTGTTTTAAATTTCTTCAACTACTTGCTTTAAGTCACCTGATTCTGGAAGTTTTATCAGTTCATCGACGTCATCATGATTTACTCCGTCGATTCTCGCTATTTGTTAATACAACTTTACGTTCTCTTCAGAAATTAAGCACGACACGTTATTTTCTAATAGTTATTGCAAGTCTTTGTTGAGCACTTCCATACACGTTCCTAACGTTATTTCATTTTGCAGATCTTAATTGACAGCGTTTAATTATTCTAATTCCACAATACTGTTAAGAAGATATTTATCAATGTGCTGCTTACAAAAGTTGTATAACAGTTGATAATATTAAGACATCGGCTCCAACTATTTCAACTATTAGTCGAAGTCATTAGAATCACTGACGCTGCTCAACAGTCGTTAAACTTTTTCAAGTTTGGTTGTAGCCAGGTCGATGTGCTGCACTATTTCGTCGGCGTCTGACAATTTTGTGATCGCCTTGATCTTTTCGAGAGTCGCTAAGTTAATGCTGCCTGTTTACAAGTCGTTGTTCAACTGGAGAACTTTGTCTTTCACATCTCCTTGTATATTATTTTGAGCAAGAATGCGATCGTAGGCTTCAATTTGCGCTTACATTTATTAGACCTTTTGTAAACTGGACTGGCTGGATGAGCTGTGCATTTACTTGTTCAACATATCGACTACGGAAGAACTTTCTTGCAGTCTTGATTCTATGTCATTTATTTGGGACTGAATGTTGTCTTGAGTGGAATTTGCAGATAAAAATTAGTCGAACAGGTCGTTTTTGATCTTTTGACTTGCCACATTCTCAGAAGTTGTTAAATTTAGCTGAGTTTGTACACTAGTCGCGAAGTCCAAATTTACTTGCATAACATCTATGTTCGAGTTGTTTCTGATTAAAAAGGCCTTCAAAGCTTTCGCTTGCTGGCAGGTTTATAAAGCAAGTATTTAACCCATCTCAATGTAGTTTTTAACTTGCTCCACCGCTATTTCTGGATCTATTTTTGGAATCATACCAATAATATTTTTGAGCACTTGTGTTTGTGGGTGACTGTATTGTTTCAGACGGTCGAGATTTTCATCAGAAATCAAACTGCTTTGATCATAGAGGAAAAGATTGTGAAGATCTTTGTTAAATGTCGCTAATACGTTGGCGATAGTTGAATCTTGCTTAAGTTTTTCCAAAACCTGTCTTTTGTTTTAAATTTCTTCAACTACTTGCTTTAAGTCACCTGATTCTGGAAGTTTTATCAGTTCATCGACGTCATCATGATTTACTCCGTCGATTCTCGCTATTTGTTAATACAACTTTACGTTCTCTTCAGAAATTAAGCACGACACGTTATTTTCTAATAGTTATTGCAAGTCTTTGTTGAGCACTGCTTGACTGGTGTTTAAAGTAACGTTATATTTTAGTTCATTAATCATACTTTTAATATATTCCAGCTGCTACTGGTATTTTTAAGTAACTTCTAAACTCATATTTTATGAAGCGGATGAATATCTTATATAAAATATTTAATGTATATTTTTGGATGTATGGGACACTCCCAATGACCACATATTTATTTTAACTTAGAGAATTTTATGACGACATATATAAGAACGACGTTAAATTCAGTGACAACAATGTGCTAAACTTTGTTTACTAAAACTTAAAGATTTCAAATGTAA
The DNA here is from genome assembly GCA_963988835.1 of Hexamita inflata. Lineage (NCBI taxonomy): Eukaryota > Fornicata > Diplomonadida > Hexamitidae > Hexamita > Hexamita inflata. The sequence goes on from CAXDID010001173.1 coordinate 344,763, forward strand.
TTCACAACGACATTAGGCGCGGTTTGTGGCGGTTCCGCCCATTATTTGAGAATAGCGGGACTGAGGAGGATGTGATGACGACTTGCAGAGCGCTTTAGTGTGTTTTTGAGAAGTTTACGTTCATTGTGTGGTCGAACATGTCAGTTGAGATTTAGAAGAGTTATTATCAGAGTGTGACGGACATGCTTGAGATAATTTACGGTTCGTACGTGAATTTTAATCAGGTGTGCCGTGATTTGTCGAAGTTTTTGTATTTCAACGAGGATTTGAAGTTGTTTAACGAGGACATAAGTATTTATTTCAATTTGGACTACAACAGGGCTGTTTCAGTCGGTATGCAGGCAATTTTGCATTTGTACAACTAGACGCAATTTTCGCAGCAGTCTTTCATGAAGATGTCCAGTTCTGTGCACAAGCTCGTTTCCCGCCTGGCTCCGGCCATTATCAAGTCCATTCCGAAGGAATTTTCAAATGACATGGTGATTCTGAACTACATGCAGTACGTGACCTGCTTCTGCCTCCACTTCACTACCGATTTGAAGCTCTCAACAATTCTAACCGAACTATATCTTACTTTGAATATGGACGGGCAGATTTACTTCATCGCTCAGATTATCAACTTCTGCGCTCAGAATTTAATAAGTGAGATTGACGACGGGTACGAACTCCTGAACTAATGCGTTCACAGGACCCTGAAGAGTAAAAACGAGGACCTCGCGGCGTTTCTGGAGGACTTGTGGAAGAACGCGAACAAAAAGATGTTCGTCAAAATCTGAAATATTTATTTTGTGTTTTAATTTTTATTAAATTATTTTTTGATTTAAATGTATTTAAATTAGTTTTTGGGTATCAAAAATAATGAAAGCGTCGTTCACAAGACCATAATATTAAAATCAAAGCATCATATAATCGATGAATAATGATGAACGTGGTAATTTTTCTAATTATTTCAACTTAGCAAATATGTTATATTTGCAGGTTTCCAAAATTTTCAAAATTTTAGCTTTTTCATCATAAAAATACGTTTTTCAGTATGATTATAATATACTAAACACATTTATTCCATTTTAAAGTGTTTTTAGTGTCAATAAATATAAGTATATATATTATGATATTTATTGTTAATTAGAGGTGGAATAAAATTTAATATGATGTCACAATATATACTAAATCAATAATTATCGTACACCACATTTTGGAATGAGCAAAAAATGCAAAAATTGACTACTCACAACTTTCTTTATAGATTATATCATATAGTCTATTAGATAATATATAGTTTTTAAACAAATATTATATTTAATTATATCGTTTTAAGACACATTTAATCACGTTATTTGACATATTGTGTACTATATAGTCAGTTAAACTTATATAAGCCGAAACCGCTGTATTTTAACAATTTATCCACATAATAGATATATTATAGTATATATCTTAATAACATCAGAATAAGTTATTAACAAAATAATAACAACGTTTTCAATATATTTGATACGATTATAATGGATCGTTATTAAAGCGTAGAATAAGTGGAAATATATGAACCCTTAGATGAACTCATTGTAAATATAATCACTTACTCTTATTTAAACTTTTAAATTTCAGTAATTTTGTAATATATTTATTTTAACAATTATAAATATATAAATATTTACTCTGATCACTTGGAGCCTTCAGAGGCATTTGCATATGTTGCCAGGTTACTTTCGGCTCTGCTTATTTTCTTCTTTAATGCTATAACCAAACCGGTGAGCACTGCAGCGAAAATGATAACGCAAATCGCGATAGTGATTCCGGCAGCGGCACCTGCTTGCAAGGAGGACTTCTACGTTTCTGGAGTTGTCGGAGTTTCTGGGTCAGGTGGGAGTGCGCTATAGGTGGCTTGTACCAGCATCCCGTTCTTGAACACGTAGTCTTTTGCATTGATAAGCGGGGCAAAGAGAGTGACTTAAACGTGGTCGACGTAACAAAGTGGATTATATTAGCTATTTCCATCTACGCACCACATTGAAACACATGTGGTGTTTTTGGGGTCGCACTAGGCATCTAAACAGCCATTGTTCTCGCACTCAAGCACCTTGCAATAATTAAAGTTTTGGTTTGCGATACCTGCAACAAAGCAGTCTGGGTAGAAGAATGAGCCGTCGCGAAGCTTAACGCACATCTCGTCGTTAGGGCTGAGCGAGCAATAGAGCTCAGTACCTTGTTGGTACGTGGAATCTTCTATTTAAACGTTCACAGACTAATCTTTGAGGTAGAATAGCTACCTCTAATATAGGCTGTAGTCCACGATATTTTCCAAAACAACCCTTTCTTGCGGAACCGAGTCCGCGCTGAACGCATAGAGCGAAGAACCCTTCATGTAATACATAGTGTTTTCCGCTCTACTCACGTTCCACCCGGTTCTCACGTTCTTGATGCCAGTTCCAACGAGTCTTATAGAGTTGGAATCAGGATACGCAGCCGCTGGGAGAACCTTATAAGTGTTGTCTCCGGTTGCATATACGTCTCCGTTTTGCATGTAAATGAATATAAAGATGTAGTAGTTTATGTCCAAATAGATACTAACAATGTCAGCGACATTTATGGCGGGAGGTAATGTGAGCTTAGTGAACGTGACGAAATTTCCGCCCTACAAGCACAGCGAAGGAGCACAATTCCCTTTGGCGTACAATCCATCTCCAGCCAATGCGATGATGAGGCTATTAAATGAAAATATCTGCTTCACGTTAGATATTGCATTATCTTGCGCGAACGTTAGAATTCCATTAACAATCTGAGCTTCTTTCATTAGGTTTCCACTGGTAGTTACGTAGTAAAAAACGTTGGACACACACAACAGTTTGGCCACGTTGTCGATACCAGTATAGAAGAAAATGAACGGGACCTAGTTTGTGGTGAAACCTGCTTTGGAACCTTTGACCATCAGCGAATTGTTTTGGAGAACTTCATACACTGCTGTGCCACACTTAACAGTGTCGAGAACGGAGTCGTTTGAAATTTGACCGGTCACTAAACCAAAGGCTGGGCTCACGGAGTAGTTGTAAATCTGGCACTGAACAGTTAGGAAGATCATTATGAAGAGATGGAAAATGCGCCCGAACAAACAACCCGCATTTATATCAGCTAGCGCTTTTACTGTCATGCATAACGTTTGATATATCAACACTACACTTTGATCACGAGTGCCATTCCATTCGTTATTCGCAATTCATACCAATAAATTCAACTCAGTACACAGTTTTTTGAATCTTAGAATAATATGAATTTCAAACAAGCGTGATATTGAGAAATTATTGTTAGTTTGTAGAAATACAAGTTATGATACAGGTCAACTTTTTAATTTTACAAAAATACACTTACAAAAACTGATCCATATTTACACAAATTTTAATACAGTGCACACAAACACCTGTCGAGCTATGTAGGTGAAGTCACATAAATTGAATCATTACTATTTATCGAACCTCACTTTAGCAAGCATTAATAAACTTAGTTACATTCATTATATAACGTTCAAGCAGCATAGCATTTCATAGCTTATATCTAAAAGATATTTTCAGATGCTGATTACTTCTGTGGTGTCAACAGCATGAAATACCAACCATATATTTGGCGCACTTCCCCACTTCTCACAAATGATAATCACAGTAAGTTTTTCAACAGTCTTAAACGCATCATACGCGCTAAACACTGGCTTCATAACCGGAATCGTGTCCAGCGAAACAGAGATCGACATTTTAACGTGCGGAGGAGCCACTTACTAAATTTTGCAAAACAACTCCATCGTGGCTAAAGGCAGCAAGACAGGTCTCTTGAACAATTCAGCTCGATATAAATTCACGTACACCGGTATTGACAACGCCAAAGAGCTGTTTTGCGTCAACAATGTACTCTTCTATCTTACGATCTCCAATGTGATGATGAGAGAAAATATATTAGTTCTAGAAAAGATGACGTACATAGCAGACCAAGGAACTCCTGCAAACATTCGCCAGGTAGCCGTATGCCGCAACTTGATGGCTGTGCTCGCTTAAGACGGTTTGTATGTTAAAGGTTAATGCGCCCAAAAGGTCTGTATTCAAGCAGATGCAACTTACTCCGTTTACCAAAAGATCAACATTGCACCGGTGACCGTCTAAGATATAGACCGCATTGAGTTCAACTACAACCAGACTTTCTTGTTGTTGTATTTCTACTTGAACAACGGTGATGTTTTCGCTTCAGGCTCCAACGGCATTGGTCTTTTCCCAGAAGCGCCACTTCCAGACACAAGCACCTTTCGCCGAATTGGTTACAACATCACTAACGTGATGACGGGCTGGAACGCCTCGCGCGCCGAGCACTCGCTGTACTACCTTTCACACGGCGACATGTACGTTTTCAACGTAAATGCGACGCCGGCCTAGCGCTTGTTCCTCAAAGACGTCTAGTATTTCAACATAACCACAAACACAATCACGTATCTGCAAAACGGGATTTTAGGATCTTTCGTAGAGTCTTCGACCAAGGTTAACGCGGTAACTTACTACTGCAACTACGTTCCAGCCGATTCATTATGCACCAAGTCCATCGCCGGAACATTCGTATTCAACACAGACTGCAAAGATCTAGACGGACGCCTCAGGGTAGACCTTGAGTTCTGCAAAGTATAAGACTGCCAGACCAGAGGAAACTGCCCAGATCTCTACTGCGCGGACCAAAACCACACCTGCAAGGCGATCGCGTGTACCAATGTGCAGGCCACATATTTCTCATTTTGCATGTTAAATTACAAAAACACCACCGCAAACTAAAAACTGGGCGTGCAGCCACACAAGATGCAAAACGGCTTCATCGTACCTTATACACCCATCCAGGAAGACCAAGGCGGCATGAAGTCCGGAGCCGCCGTTGGTATATCCATCGCCTGCTGCGCCACTGTGTTTGTGGCTGTCGGTGCTCTGGTTATCGCGAAACTACTCAAATCTGCAAAGAAGCACAAACAGACTCTCGACCTCAATAAGACCCACGAAACAGTCGAAAGTCCGAAGATTCTCGCGGCCACACAAAACTTGTGATGCTTGATTTGTTTAAGAGTATATAAATAGTTTTAATAGACGTGTAGCTATATATTTATCACACCTAGTTTATACATTTTGTAGATTTAGACAAAACATAATTAATTATTTAACGTAAAATTAGAGGAAAGCCGATGCAATTTCATAAAATATAGATCATGCGAGTCCTTTAAATTCTAATGGTGTCCAGCAACCTAGAAACATATAATCAGCATATTTGGAGTGGAATATATCACAGCAATCTAAATTATACGCATAGACAAAATATGAAAACTTTTTGGATGGATGACCAGCTTTAAGCTGATACTACCTTACAAATATTGTGCTTAGCGAAACTTTAAAATCGTGGACATGGAGCTTATGGAGGTACCCAACCACTACTGCAGAAGAGGATGAGACGAACTGAAGGAAGCTGCAAAAGTATATTCGATAAAAGTGGTAGGTGTAATTCTTGCTTATTATATCATAGTATTATTTTTGTAGAATATCTAATTTGTTCCGTCAACTGGTTGCCTTGAACGGAAGTACTCACCATCCTGCTTAGTGCCATAAGATAATAAAAATAACGATCTTCATAAGTGATGTAATTAATAATTAACTAAAAGGCAAAATTAATTGAAATTAATTATTTTCCCTAGGTAGTCGCTTTTAGGTGGGAACACATCTCTCATACGTCTGACTGGCCTATTTAATACGTAAAATATACGCTTTTTGCAGGTGTAGTAGCTAAATTACTTTGGAGTGAAAAAGTAAGATTTTAACAGGTACTTATCAACAATGTAGTAAGTTATATAAATATAACCACTTCCAATGAAAAATGAGCAAACCAAATGATCTACTTTAATGATAAAATATTGTAATAACTTCAACATAATAAAAAATAAAATCTTAAAATTAAAGCGTTTAGTCTAAATATTTTCCCTTCACATCAAAAACCATGTAAATTACAGTGTACAGTGGTGGGCCCTCGAAATGCTTTTTTGAATTAGGAAGAAGAATGAAGTTTATTATTTGAATCTTACTTATATCACTGCCCGGCTCAATAATGAGCTGGGTCTCCATCCTCATCAATACACTCCATGACTCTATTTACTATTGATTTGTAAAGTGCTTCAATCACATCAAGGCATGGTTGAGCCTTGGATAGCTGTGCTACAATAATTAAAGTATATAACACTGTATATACTTCAATAATAAGTTTCAACTTTACCCAACGTTGTATAATTTAACAATCAAGAAAATTGATTTCTCATTATGAAATGGAAGTGGAAGATCATAAATAAAATAACTGTTGTTTTAGAGTAGCATCAATATATTATTTAATGCTGGGCCCGACTAACCCACTTGATTCCATTCTTCAAGAAACAAAATGCATTCATTATTTGAATATTGAGAATGAAAGCGACTGTAACTACCTGAATTATAATTCTAATTAAGCGAAGTACCCATACTTCATCTTGAGCTCCCGGTTGAGATTGAAAGAAAAAGTCCTCCATTGTTTTTCGTGATTAAGAAATACCTAAAATCGTTTAGATTGACCCAGGTGAAGATGAATATGGAGGTCCTCTGTAGGTCCAGTGCTTGCGCTACTAGTTATAAATTACATGTCGCGTCCGTACACCAATTGTTGGATCCTCTTATTCTTTTCTCCAATCAGGCTTAACTTCCATATATTTTCGAGATAAAATCTTTCATAAATTAGCTTTGTTGACTAAAACGTAGAAATTACACAGGGACATCTTAAACAAGTGATATAACTAGTTCAGATTGGTACAATATTTTATGAATTCCTTCGTTGGACCCAGAAATGAAGAGAATACAAACGCTTCAGAACTGCCTAAGTTTGTTAAGTGAATTAGTTGACCTTCCCTAAACATCTCCTACCGCGTTTATTTTTGTCATTGCCGTCCTTTTATTGCATGTGGTAATTTCTATTTTTCCTTTTTGGAATATTAAATACCGACTTTGAATAGTCGATTATGGTCTAATACGATCGAAATCATATTTTTGGCCCTCTTGTGTTAATGAGTAGTTCATGAATAATCTCCAACTTGAGATTATTTATTGGAATTTGTCATCCGCATTAGAAGTGGCAAAATATTTTAATATATAATTACTCACATAGTAAACAAGAAAAAGCAATTCCACCTCCCATAACTGTAGTATTGAACAAACTAGAGCCTCCAAACGTTTATGTTTAAATAGATAAGCATATACATAAGCATATACATATAATAAGCAATTTATTTAATATATTCATTCATAAACAAACTCCTGTATGCATTGTTAATCCAAGTATACAAACACATTAGTTTCCAACAATATTTGAGTTAGTTGGACATGTACATGTTGATCCAACTAAAATAGAATGTGTTGGACAAATACATTAGTCGCGTTCAACTATTTAGAAAGTGTTTGCACATTAACAAATACCTTTTATTCTTATTTATCCAAATATCGAACACTTAACTTCAATGCAAGATTTATCTGATATTTAGTACATGTAACCAATTTTATTAATACAATTCATGAAATCTTAAATATATAACATTTTATTATTAATTTCAGATATTTAGGCATTCCTATTTGTTACTGATATATTCAAAGAACTTATATGAAAACTTTTTGGATGATCACGAGTATGAGCTGATATCTTCTCAATTAGTAATTAAATATGTTCATTAGATAGATATTTTTATTTAAAATATATTAAAGCGCAAAATAGTCGAATAATAATAAAAATATTTGAACGAATTATTGGTAATTGACGTAATAAAAAGTCCCAAATGTAATCTTAAAAATTTAATTGTTAAGACACATTGAATTAAAAAAATATACAAATTAGAATGACTAAGTTCTGGTAGACTGTCTGCAAAAAACCTACAATAGGTACAAAGAGTTAATCTAGGTTTACGAAAGTACTTATATTACGAGGTGAAATATTGTTATTGGTAAAATATTGTAATAACTTCAACTCAATAAATAATTAAATCTTAAAATTAAAGCTTGTTGAATAGTCTCTTCTCTATTTCAGAAGCGTTAAATACTAATTTCCTTTCAATTGCACTAAAATTTCCTATGATAATATTATCCAATATCTGTATATTGTCTTATATCTTATATTATGTGGATATAGATTCGGCTAGTAGAATATGTCGTATATCTGTAATGTTTTGTAAAATTTATATTTCAAGCTCTTATTAGATAATTTATAGATTATTTTTAATTTAACTAATATTTTGGGTAATTTAGTTTTCTATTGAATCTATTTGATTTTCCATATCTGTTATATTTTTCTTTAGTAATTTCAATAAGCTAATATCATGATTCTATTAAGATATATTATTGATTGCTTAAGTAATATTGATGCATTTGTAATCATCAAGTATATATCCGAACCCACATTTACATCTATTGTTTACAAACTAAAACGGGTGTTCGCACTTGATAATTCCGCCGACGAGCTTTCCGTTCTCCAGTGCCTCCGCACACAGTCCGTACACCATCTTCTGAACGCCGCACACATCGCACCTGAGCGACTCCGTCCCTTCAAAAGTAGCAGCGGCTTCTAGGCCCCCGATTCGCTGGATTCCATCCACGCACACTGCGAAGCGGCTTATACGGATAACAAGCGGCTTCAACACGCTGGCCGCGATATATCCGCTTTGGGCGCTGTCCTGCAAGTTACTCCCGGTGAGCGTGCAGTCCTGGATCTAGATAACCACAGAAGAGCTGTTGAGCAGGTTCACCAACCCGGACGAGTGCTGGCTCGTGACTCGATACTGGATGGATGTGTCCTTAACCGTAACGGTTTCCTTCGCCTCGATCAGGATACCGGACACGTACTTGCCGATGGCCACAAAAACAAGCGTGCAGTTGGATATCTGCACGTCGCACACGACGCAGATCATGCCACCTTGGTACACCTCGAACGAGAGACTGATGCTGATCTGGGAGTCCATTATTACCTGCGTACCAGGGTTCGTGCCAAACAAGGAAAATGCATTCACGTTGTAATTATTTATATTATATTATATTAAAGATTTAGTTGTAATATCAGTGTATAAAAATAGTAATGCCTAATACTTTTATATAGTTACTATTTTATCAACAAATTTGACATTATTAAATTATTATTGTTTTGAGCAATAATTAAACTAATTATTTTACAAGATAATATTATTATAACATTTATTTTTTACATTGCTAAAAGTTAATTGCTAATTAATAACTATAGAAGCTAATATAATATATACCATTTAGTGTAAGTAATTATTATACAGACCTTGTTTTTTGAAGAAAATAAAATTATATGTACAGATACCTCGGAATCGACATAAATGGTTTCAATGTTTCTGGTAAAAATAATTTAAACAATTTTGTAAATATTTTTTCGTAGCTTATGACAATATCTTTGATGTCGTTATGCTTTAGTGTAGTGGTGTAAGATAACATCATCGCCGACTGGCTTGGTCTCTTCTGCTTCTAAAAATAATAAGTGAAATAATTATTTTCCAATATCATAATATTATTTACAAACTATGAAGATAAAATCCCCCTCTTCCAAATGTTTAACTTCTTTAAGGGTCTGCATAAGAGAATGAGCTTATGAACTTTAGTTAATTCATCAAGTCCACTAAAAGTAAACCGAACACTAAATCCAACTCGATTTACAATCCTAAATTTTAAGATATTTTAAGCATTAATAATGCGTCTAGTTATATAATAAGACTGTGATGAACGTTACCTACCACCACTGCAAGTACTTCGCACTAAACACACAATATCTGAATTCACAGAATTTTATTCAATCTTCATTAATTCCCAGTTTATTATTGAGTTACTAAATACGCGTTTAAAAGCGTTAAAGATGCTATATATGTCTTCATGTGCCTTTGCTAAGTTAAATGACTTGACATTGAATTTATTTTGATAAATTTGTTCAATATTAACTTTTGTTTTACAAGGCTAACAAACATCGCAGCTTCTGATAATAACATAGAACGTCTAGATTATAACTATATCTTGAGAATACCGATACAAAGTGCAGGAGTAAATTTTGTTTTGAACATAAAATGAATATTGATATTATACTTGGAGTTTCAATTTGGTGGTTTGGTGAATAACCTTGATAGCAGTAAAATAACTGTCAAAACATTAATTTCCGATTGTTATCAATAAATTGGTACAGACTATGTTTAGTAATCTGGAATTTTAGTTGGTTTTGTTACAAGCTCGAGTACTTTGACCAGCGTATAATTTTCTGAAGCATGTTTACAGCAAAAGTTAGTGAGTGTGCCAAAGGAATTTCAGCTCATTGCTCTAATCTGTATCATTGATGGAAACAGCTCGTTTAAAAACGTAAATATGCAGTTCACCGTAAGTGGAGCGTACTTTAAGCAGCTATCAATGATAGGATTGTAATCTGTGTTCTCAAAATATTCAGAAATGATAAATATATAATCTCAGCTATAAATAGTTCTTTAATCTTCAGACATAGGAACCTGTTAAACGATCGGTGCTCTCTTTGGAGAACAAAACGGACTCAATTGTTCAGTCCAAAACGCAACTGTTGATATGAACGTCTCCGCCAAAATCGAAGTCGGTGGGTTCATTGGAAGAATGATATCGTCCAATTTGAGCATTATAAATTCATTTTCAACAGCCAATATAAGTTTGGATAGTAACTTCGCAGGGGGAATGGTAGGGTAATAATCTAGTGCAAACACATTTGTAAGCAATTCAGTTGTTTAAAATAGTCTAATTAAAGGCAGTTATAGGATAGCTGGATTTATTGGATTCTGCAAATCGGACACAAATATAAATATTGTAAGCTCCACAATCACTAAAACAAAAATTATAGGCGCTCAGAATTATATTGCAGTTTTAGTTATTAGTGAAGCAGCTGACTAAAGTCTGATTAGATACACAATTTCAGGTTCCAAATCTACATTAACTCAAATAAATGGAGTGTCGAGAGATTGTTCGTCTTTAAAGAACACATGGACAGAAAGCCAATGCTGAAACAAGTGAATTATATATAATTATAATTTATAAGATTATAACCTATAATTTTGATTTTGTGAAAAATGCAAACTTGTAAGTCGCTGGAGAGGCGAATGCCTGTAATCCGCGGAAACTCGAAAGGTCACTTGAACGCAGCTATCCGGCCGGATTCGGGAAATATTACTTTGATTCGGGAAATATTAATTTGATTCGGCGGAGATTCGGGTATCTTCTATACACAAAGGAGACACGAGGCGGTCAAGGCCGTCCTTGGATGGGAGAAGCCAGAGCGCTTACCGTGGACAGACGGAGTCGAGCGAGAACCAGCGTGTGCAGGATTCGCGTTTGCTTGCCTTCATCGTAAATTTGATTGATCTGCCGGTCACAGATATTGGGGGAGTTTGGTAGCGGCGGGTAGTAAGGTGAGGCAAGGTCCGGCCGAATCTCGTCTCCCGCCCCTGGACTGACAAGTGACGGCCGACGTGGGTTAGGTGTCTCTTCCAAATGTGTTCGGAAACACCGCTCGTCTAGATGCAACAATGTATAGTATACGCGCGCATTTAGAAAGTTGGTATACTCCTCTCCGCATTGCGAGATATCTGCCTCAAGAAATCGTCTTAAAACGAATCCGAAGTGCTAAATCTTTCCACTCATATTTCACGTCCGGAAGACCTCCAGGCAGTGCGCACATATGAGACTTGAATCCACACTACACACCACACATGTGAATCCACACTGGTATACTCGCCTGTATACTCTCTGGAGCGGGCGGCCGCTAAAGTCGCTGGAGAGGCGAATGCCTGTAATCCGCGGAAACTCGAAAGGTCACTTGAACGCAGCTATCCGGCCGGATTCGGGAAATATTACTTTGATTCGGGAAATATTAATTTGATTCGGCGGAGATTCGGGTATCTTCTATACACAAAGGAGACACGAGGCGGTCAAGGCCGTCCTTGGATGGGAGAAGCCAGAGCGCTTACCGTGGACAGACGGAGTCGAGCGAGAACCAGCGTGTGCAGGATTCGCGTTTGCTTGCCTTCATCGTAAATTTGATTGATCTGCCGGTCACAGATATTGGGGGAGTTTGGTAGCGGCGGGGAGTAAGGGGAGGCAAGGTCCGGCCGAATCTCGTCTCCCGCCCCTGGACTGACAAGTGACGGCCGACGTGGGTTAGGTGTCTCTTCCAAATGTGTTCGGAAACACCGCTCGTCTAGATGCAACAATGTATAGTATACGCGCGCATTTAGAAAGTTGGTATACTCCTCTCCGCATTGCGAGATATCTGCCTCAAGAAATCGTCTTAAAACGAATCCGAAGTGCTAAATCTTTCCACTCATATTTCACGTCCGGAAGATTTCCAGGCAGTGCGCACATATGAGACTTGAATCCACACTACACACCACACATGTGAATCCACACTGGTATACTCGCCTGTATACTCTCTGGAGCGGGCGGCCGCTAAAGTCGCTGGAGAGGCGAATGCCTGTAATCCGCGGAAACTCGAAAGGTCACTTGAACGCAGCTATCCGGCCGGATTCGGGAAATATTACTTTGATTCGGGAAATATTAATTTGATTCGGCGGAGATTCGGGTATCTTCTATACACAAAGGAGACACGAGGCGGTCAAGGCCGTCCTTGGATGGGAGAAGCCAGAGCGCTTACCGTGGACAGACGGAGTCGAGCGAGAACCAGCGTGTGCAGGATTCGCGTTTGCTTGCCTTCATCGTAAATTTGATTGATCTGCCGGTCACAGATATTGGGGGAGTTTGGTAGCGGCGGGTAGTAAGGTGAGGCAAGGTCCGGCCGAATCTCGTCTCCCGCCCCTGGACTGACAAGTGACGGCCGACGTGGGTTAGGTGTCTCTTCCAAATGTGTTCGGAAACACCGCTCGTCTAGATGCAACAATGTATAGTATACGCGCGCATTTAGAAAGTTGGTATACTCCTCTCCGCATTGCGAGATATCTGCCTCAAGAAATCGTCTTAAAACGAATCCGAAGTGCTAAATCTTTCCACTCATATTTCACGTCCGGAAGACCTCCAGGCAGTGCGCACATATGAGACTTGAATCCACACTACACACCACACATGTGAATCCACACTGGTATACTCGCCTGTATACTCTCTGGAGCGGGCGGCCGCTAAAGTCGCTGGAGAGGCGAATGCCTGTAATCCGCGGAAACTCGAAAGGTCACTTGAACGCAGCTATCCGGCCGGATTCGGGAAATATTACTTTGATTCGGGAAATATTAATTTGATTCGGCGGAGATTCGGGTATCTTCTATACACAAAGGAGACACGAGGCGGTCAAGGCCGTCCTTGGATGGGAGAAGCCAGAGCGCTTACCGTGGACAGACGGAGCCGAGCGAGAACCAGCGTGTGCAGGATTCGCGTTTGCTTGCCTTCATCGTAAATTTGATTGATCTGCCGGTCACAGATATTGGGGGAGTTTGGTAGCGGCGGGTAGTAAGGTGAGGCAAGGTCCGGCCGAATCTCGTCTCCCGCCCCTGGACTGACAAGTGACGGCCGACGTGGGTTAGGTGTCTCTTCCAAATGTGTTCGGAAACACCGCTCGTCTAGATGCAACAATGTATAGTATACGCGCGCATTTAGAAAGTTGGTATACTCCTCTCCGCATTGCGAGATATCTGCCTCAAGAAATCGTCTTAAAACGAATCCGAAGTGCTAAATCTTTCCACTCATATTTCACGTCCGGAAGATTTCCAGGCAGTGCGCACATATGAGACTTGAATCCACACTACACACCACACATGTGAATCCACACTGGTATACTCGCCTGTATACTCTCTGGAGCGGGCGGCCGCTAAAGTCGCTGGAGAGGCGAATGCCTGTAATCCGCGGAAACTCGAAAGGTCACTTGAACGCAGCTATCCGGCCGGATTCGGGAAATATTACTTTGATTCGGGAAATATTAATTTGATTCGGCGGAGATTCGGGTATCTTCTATACACAAAGGAGACACGAGGCGGTCAAGGCCGTCCTTGGATGGGAGAAGCCAGAGCGCTTACCGTGGACAGACGGAGTCGAGCGAGAACCAGCGTGTGCAGGATTCGCGTTTGCTTGCCTTCATCGTAAATTTGATTGATCTGCCGGTCACAGATATTGGGGGAGTTTGGTAGCGGCGGGTAGTAAGGTGAGGCAAGGTCCGGCCGAATCTCGTCTCCCGCCCCTGGACTGACAAGTGACGGCCGACGTGGGTTAGGTGTCTCTTCCAAATGTGTTCGGAAACACCGCTCGTCTAGATGCAACAATGTATAGTATACGCGCGCATTTAGAAAGTTGGTATACTCCTCTCCGCATTGCGAGATATCTGCCTCAAGAAATCGTCTTAAAACGAATCCGAAGTGCTAAATCTTTCCACTCATATTTCACGTCCGGAAGATTTCCAGGCAGTGCGCACATATGAGACTTGAATCCACACTACACACCACACATGTGAATCCACACTGGTATACTCGCCTGTATACTCTCTGGAGCGGGCGGCCGCTAAAGTCGCTGGAGAGGCGAATGCCTGTAATCCGCGGAAACTCGAAAGGTCACTTGAACGCAGCTATCCGGCCGGATTCGGGAAATATTACTTTGATTCGGGAAATATTAATTTGATTCGGCGGAGATTCGGGTATCTTCTATAAAATGATTATGTAGGCAAAACAGGATTGTGAAATGAAGTGATGGAAATAGCTATTACTTTGATGCGCAATATTATATAATTAACAATGAAAATTATTAATATACAATTTAATTAAACAATAACATACACTAACAAAGATGTGTCATAACACAAAAACTATTACTTATCTTCTTTGATGATAATCGTATTGATTAGACAAAATAGTGTTACTATGAAATTAGAATCCGCAAATACTACTTTGACGTGTTATGTAATGTAGTATATATTTTTGCTTACTAGTACAAATACAATTATAATAGGGCGCGTTCATAATTTATCGTGCTCAGTTACCTTCTACATTGGCTGAAACAATTGAAATTGTTATACGTACTAAAATTATTGGTCATTACTATGTACTGTTTTGAAAGCGAGTCTACTTTTTCTACCATATATTAGTGCAATGTTCTCTTCTATACTCCTGTTAAAGTAACTGTCAAATAACTTCCACATGGCCTGCTAAAATAACATGTTGTTGAACGGTTACCAGTATAACTACTGCCAGAAAGTAAACAGCCTCAACAACATGAGGTCCCAGAAACACATCAATCTGCTCAAGAAGGCCGACAGCGCACAGCTGTTCATGCACACGGACCTGACCAAGGACACGGTAATGGACCTGTACCTGAGCCACTACAACGTGAATGCATTTTCCTTGTTTGGCACGAACCCTGGTACGCAGGTAATAATGGACTCCCAGATCAGCATCAGTCTCTCGTTCGAGGTGTACCAAGGTGGCATGATCTGCGTCGTGTGCGACGTGCAGATATCCAACTGCACGCTTGTTTTTGTGGCCATCGGCAAGTACGTGTCCGGTATCCTGATCGAGGCGAAGGAAACCGTTACGGTTAAGGACACATCCATCCAGTATCGAGTCACGAGCCAGCACTCGTCCGGGTTGGTGAACCTGCTCAACAGCTCTTCTGTGGTTATCTAGATCCAGGACTGCACGCTCACCGGGAGTAACTTGCAGGACAGCGCCCAAAGCGGATATATCGCGGCCAGCGTGTTGAAGCCGCTTGTTATCCGTATAAGCCGCTTCGCAGTGTGCGTGGATGGAATCCAGCGAATCGGGGGCCTAGAAGCCGCTGCTACTTTTGAAGGGACGGAGTCGCTCAGGTGCGATGTGTGCGGCGTTCAGAAGATGGTGTACGGACTGTGTGCGGAGGCACTGGAGAACGGAAAGCTCGTCGGCGGAATTATCAAGTGCGAACACCCGTTTTAGTTTGTGCTTGATAAATGTTAATGCATTTCTGGGTATCTATTAAACAATTCAGTTTGTATTGATATCATTTAAGTTTTAACTTTAATTGCTTTTTAATCATTTAATTAGAATGATTTAAATCAGTTAATGAATCGTATATCAATTATTGAATAAAATAATTATAAATTAAATGACAAAATAGTTAATAATATTTAATTATCCTCAGTACAAATAATTAACGCTCAGCAAACACTTATATAATTCAATAATTATAATTTTTCAGCTGTGAATATCGAAATTCATAGGTAAATATAACTTTTAGACGAACAAATTCAATTAAATATGACTTAAATAAATTAATATAATATTTAATAATATAATTAATTATAATAATTTATTCAAGAAAACGTGACCGAATTAGACTTGAAAATATTCAGAAACTTTTCGTCAATAACAATTTAAAATGTAAATGAGCTGAAATAACAAATATATTAACTTGTAAGTAATATTTCATGCACAGATAAAATCGGATTCGCTTTAATAAAGAAAGACAGTAGTTACATTTGCTAGTAAATTTAGTGCAGTATTTAAGGACAATAAGCCATAAATGGAATATGTCAGTGCATTTATGCGAACTCAATAATAATTGATAACTAATGCACATGCTAAGCACCGCTAATAAAAGCTGGAACGGCTTGCACATGCCCTGAAAATTCAGAATTTATAAATGGTACATGTATATGTATTATAAATGATCAAACAATGATAAACGGAATATGTACCTGCAAAACCACAGGGGCATTTTTAAAGAGTGGTGAATGCACATGCGGCATTGATGCCCTAAATATCAGTAATACTTGTAGATGCCCAGATAATTCAGTTCTTAGTAATGGAGTCTGTACATGTTGTATAGCTGAATAGACACTGTAAACTGGAGTGTGTAAATGTCCGATTGGAAAATCACTAATAAATGGAATATGTTAATCTATTTAAGAAATATAAATATAAGTTGATTTGTTCACTTGCAGTCAGACAATTGCTATTAGTTCATATACTATAACACATATTACTCATTCTATCGCTAGTCCCTCAAGTTACAGTAATGGGTATGTATTTGATAGTACAACAATTATTATAAATGCTTTTATCGATATATAGAATAACGCTTTCACGTCTCCGTCAAAACCAATTTTTTAAAATTAGAATTAGATAACTAACTTGAAAGTATAAATCAGTACTCAACTTACGAATGGAGGGTAAATAATGACTAGAAGCACTACGTCAATCACTATGAACTACGTAACAATAACGTCGAAAGATGCTACTTAAATCACAGTTACTACCGGCCAGCTCAACATTATATAACCTGGATCTACCAACGCAAACATAAACAATTTGTTGGTAAATTTGAATTTCGCGTAGTCACAAGGAAACATAACATTGATTGGAACCATCAGCGGAACCATGACGATTACTGCGTACGAAGTACTCGGGACATATCAAAGCAGCCAAGCAGTCGCGATGGTAGGACTAATTGTTAAAATAACCGTTACATCACCTAACACAACCGTCACGATCAATCAACTGTGTTTCAAACCTACTGTGTTCAATATCGGAAACTGTTCATCTTATTTATTTGGCAGTATCGTTTCTAGCACTGTTACTTTAACTAATATTATGTTAATTATTGGATAAAGTACTTAGTAGTAAATTCTTACCAGTATTGGAACTTCAATCGGTACGCAAGACTTGGAGTTTCAATTTGGTGGTTTGGTGAATAACCTTGATAGCAGTAAAATAACTGTCAAAACATTAATTTCCGATTGTTATCAATAAATTGGTACAGACTATGTTTAGTAATCTGGAATTTTAGTTGGTTTTGTTACAAGCTCGAGTACTTTGACCAGCGTATAATTTTCTGAAGCATGTTTACAGCAAAAGTTAGTGAGTGTGCCAAAGGAATTTCAGCTCATTGCTCTAATCTGTATCATTGATGGAAACAGCTCGTTTAAAAACGTAAATATGCAGTTCACCGTAAGTGGAGCGTACTTTAAGCAGCTATCAATGATAGGATTGTAATCTGTGTTCTCAAAATATTCAGAAATGATAAATATATAATCTCAGCTATAAATAGTTCTTTAATCTTCAGACATAGGAACCTGTTAAACGATCGGTGCTCTCTTTGGAGAACAAAACGGACTCAATTGTTCAGTCCAAAACGCAACTGTTGATATGAACGTCTCCGCCAAAATCGAAGTCGGTGGGTTCATTGGAAGAATGATATCGTCCAATTTGAGCATTATAAATTCATTTTCAACAGCCAATATAAGTTTGGATAGTAACTTCGCAGGGGGAATGGTAGGGTAATAATCTAGTGCAAACACATTTGTAAGCAATTCAGTTGTTTAAAATAGTCTAATTAAAGGCAGTTATAGGATAGCTGGATTTATTGGATTCTGCAAATCGGACACAAATATAAATATTGTAAGCTCCACAATCACTAAAACAAAAATTATAGGCGCTCAGAATTATATTGCAGTTTTAGTTATTAGTGAAGCAGCTGACTAAAGTCTGATTAGATACACAATTTCAGGTTCCAAATCTACATTAACTCAAATAAATGGAGTGTCGAGAGATTGTTCGTCTTTAAAGAACACATGGACAGAAAGCCAATGCTGAAACAAGTGAATTATATATAATTATAATTTATAAGATTATAACCTATAATTTTGATTTTGTGAAAAATGCAAACTTGTAAGTCGCTGGAGAGGCGAATGCCTGTAATCCGCGGAAACTCGAAAGGTCACTTGAACGCAGCTATCCGGCCGGATTCGGGAAATATTACTTTGATTCGGGAAATATTAATTTGATTCGGCGGAGATTCGGGTATCTTCTATACACAAAGGAGACACGAGGCGGTCAAGGCCGTCCTTGGATGGGAGAAGCCAGAGCGCTTACCGTGGACAGACGGAGCCGAGCGAGAACCAGCGTGTGCAGGATTCGCGTTTGCTTGCCTTCATCGTAAATTTGATTGATCTGCCGGTCACAAATATTGGGGGAGTTTGGTAGCGGCGGGTAGTAAGGTGAGGCAAGGTCCGGCCGAATCTCGTCTCCCGCCCCTGGACTGACAAGTGACGGCCGACGTGGGTTAGGTGTCTCTTCCAAATGTGTTCGGAAACACCGCTCGTCTAGATGCAACAATGTATAGTATACGCGCGCATTTAGAAAGTTGGTATACTCCTCTCCGCATTGCGAGATATCTGCCTCAAGAAATCGTCTTAAAACGAATCCGAAGTGCTAAATCTTTCCACTCATATTTCACGTCCGGAAGACCTCCAGGCAGTGCGCACATATGAGACTTGAATCCACACTACACACCACACATGTGAATCCACACTGGTATACTCGCCTGTATACTCTCTGGAGCGGGCGGCCGCTAAAGTCGCTGGAGAGGCGAATGCCTGTAATCCGCGGAAACTCGAAAGGTCACTTGAACGCAGCTATCCGGCCGGATTCGGGAAATATTACTTTGATTCGGGAAATATTAATTTGATTCGGCGGAGATTCGGGTATCTTCTATACACAAAGGAGACACGAGGCGGTCAAGGCCGTCCTTGGATGGGAGAAGCCAGAGCGCTTACCGTGGACAGACGGAGCCGAGCGAGAACCAGCGTGTGCAGGATTCGCGTTTGCTTGCCTTCATCGTAAATTTGATTGATCTGCCGGTCACAAATATTGGGGGAGTTTGGTAGCGGCGGGTAGTAAGGTGAGGCAAGGTCCGGCCGAATCTCGTCTCCCGCCCCTGGACTGACAAGTGACGGCCGACGTGGGTTAGGTGTCTCTTCCAAATGTGTTCGGAAACACCGCTCGTCTAGATGCAACAATGTATAGTATACGCGCGCATTTAGAAAGTTGGTATACTCCTCTCCGCATTGCGAGATATCTGCCTCAAGAAATCGTCTTAAAACGAATCCGAAGTGCTAAATCTTTCCACTCATATTTCACGTCCGGAAGATTTCCAGGCAGTGCGCACATATGAGACTTGAATCCACACTACACACCACACATGTGAATCCACACTGGTATACTCGCCTGTATACTCTCTGGAGCGGGCGGCCGCTAAAGTCGCTGGAGAGGCGAATGCCTGTAATCCGCGGAAACTCGAAAGGTCACTTGAACGCAGCTATCCGGCCGGATTCGGGAAATATTACTTTGATTCGGGAAATATTAATTTGATTCGGCGGAGATTCGGGTATCTTCTATACACAAAGGAGACACGAGGCGGTCAAGGCCGTCCTTGGATGGGAGAAGCCAGAGCGCTTACCGTGGACAGACGGAGTCGAGCGAGAACCAGCGTGTGCAGGATTCGCGTTTGCTTGCCTTCATCGTAAATTTGATTGATCTGCCGGTCACAGATATTGGGGGAGTTTGGTAGCGGCGGGTAGTAAGGTGAGGCAAGGTCCGGCCGAATCTCGTCTCCCGCCCCTGGACTGACAAGTGACGGCCGACGTGGGTTAGGTGTCTCTTCCAAATGTGTTCGGAAACACCGCTCGTCTAGATGCAACAATGTATAGTATACGCGCGCATTTAGAAAGTTGGTATACTCCTCTCCGCATTGCGAGATATCTGCCTCAAGAAATCGTCTTAAAACGAATCCGAAGTGCTAAATCTTTCCACTCATATTTCACGTCCGGAAGACCTCCAGGCAGTGCGCACATATGAGACTTGAATCCACACTACACACCACACATGTGAATCCACACTGGTATACTCGCCTGTATACTCTCTGGAGCGGGCGGCCGCTAAAGTCGCTGGAGAGGCGAATGCCTGTAATCCGCGGAAACTCGAAAGGTCACTTGAACGCAGCTATCCGGCCGGATTCGGGAAATATTACTTTGATTCGGGAAATATTAATTTGATTCGGCGGAGATTCGGGTATCTTCTATAAAATGATTATGTAGGCAAAACAGGATTGTGAAATGAAGTGATGGAAATAGCTATTACTTTGATGCGCAATATTATATAATTAACAATGAAAATTATTAATATACAATTTAATTAAACAATAACATACACTAACAAAGATGTGTCATAACACAAAAACTATTACTTATCTTCTTTGATGATAATCGTATTGATTAGACAAAATAGTGTTACTATGAAATTAGAATCCGCAAATACTACTTTGACGTGTTATGTAATGTAGTATATATTTTTGCTTACTAGTACAAATACAATTATAATAGGGCGCGTTCATAATTTATCGTGCTCAGTTACCTTCTACATTGGCTGAAACAATTGAAATTGTTATACGTACTAAAATTATTGGTCATTACTATGTACTGTTTTGAAAGCGAGTCTACTTTTTCTACCATATATTAGTGCAATGTTCTCTTCTATACTCCTGTTAAAGTAACTGTCAAATAACTTCCACATGGCCTGCTAAAATAACATGTTGTTGAACGGTTACCAGTATAACTACTGCCAGAAAGTAAACAGCCTCAACAACATGAGGTCCCAGAAACACATCAATCTGCTCAAGAAGGCCGACAGCGCACAGCTGTTCATGCACACGGACCTGACCAAGGACACGGCAATGGACCTGTACCTGAGCCACTACAACGTGAATGCATTTTCCTTGTTTGGCACGAACCCTGGTACGCAGGTAATAATGGACTCCCAGATCAGCATCAGTCTCTCGTTCGAGGTGTACCAAGGTGGCATGATCTGCGTCGTGTGCGACGTGCAGATATCCAACTGCACGCTTGTTTTTGTGGCCATCGGCAAGTACGTGTCCGGTATCCTGATCGAGGCGAAGGAAACCGTTACGGTTAAGGACACATCCATCCAGTATCGAGTCACGAGCCAGCACTCGTCCGGGTTGGTGAACCTGCTCAACAGCTCTTCTGTGGTTATCTAGATCCAGGACTGCACGCTCACCGGGAGTAACTTGCAGGACAGCGCCCAAAGCGGATATATCGCGGCCAGCGTGTTGAAGCCGCTTGTTATCCGTATAAGCCGCTTCGCAGTGTGCGTGGATGGAATCCAGCGAATCGGGGGCCTAGAAGCCGCTGCTACTTTTGAAGGGACGGAGTCGCTCAGGTGCGATGTGTGCGGCGTTCAGAAGATGGTGTACGGACTGTGTGCGGAGGCACTGGAGAACGGAAAGCTCGTCGGCGGAATTATCAAGTGCGAACACCCGTTTTAGTTTGTGCTTGATAAATGTTAATGCATTTCTGGGTATCTATTAAACAATTCAGTTTGTATAAATATAGTTGAATCTATCAACAGTCTTTCTTAGTAAGAAATAGATATGAATGGGTTACAATAGCTTCATAATTATATATTAATTATTTAGTCGGATTTAGATACTTTTGAAGGTAAAATTTCTTAAAATGTATCTTTGATGAATACTAAAATGCATTTAGTGTAATAATCTATGGAAAATTTAATATTACAAAATTATTCGTTAATTGTATCCATATTGGATTCTTCAAATATAATTTTGAGTGATAGAATCCACACAAATTTTACGTAGCTGAGTAACACAGTAAAAACAACTTATCCTGCGTTGAACGTTTAACTACTTTAAAATATGACCGAGTTAGATTAGAGAATCGCTGGTAACATGTCATATTTTAATGATGATCTTTTGATAGAACTAGACACTATACTGGACCAGTTACTCGCTAAAATATTATGTACTTCCTAACCAGGCTTCCAACTCTAAAATAATCTTTGTATTTAGAAAAATTGTCCAATAGGTCAGAAATTAGTAAACGGGCTTTGTCAATGCATTATTTTCAACTCCGTTATAATTAATAATATTTGCAGCTGTCCTCCACCACTAATATTTAATTAAATTTAATGCGAGTGTCCTGATAATTCTATTTTTAATGGAATAACTTGTATATGTGCTATCAGAGGTCAAACTCTAATTAATGGAGTATGTGTCTGTTAAGTTGGCGCGTTTGTTTAGAATGGACTCTGTACTTGTGGACGGGACGCACTCAATATTTCAAATATTTGTAAATGTCCGTTTAATTCTGTTCTTAGTAACGGTGCGTGTACATGCACTATAGTAGAGTAGTTTATGAGCGGAGGAGTTTGCAAATGCATTTAAGGGAAAGTTCTAGTTAACGGAACATGCCAATCGTACATAGAAATTGAAACGGCAACGAATCTGTTCACATGCCATTAAAATGTACTCATTATCTCGTACAACAGTCAAATAGTAACTAATACTGTTGTCTAAGATGATTATCTAAGCGGATATGCATTTAGTACTCAATTTTCAAATGCACTCATTAGTATACAAAATAATATATTCAACACAATATTTAAACCTTTATTCAGTTTCAATATAGTTAATAATATAAATGTTTAGATTGGAATTTAAACAACGAATGGAGGGTAAATAATGACTAGAAGCACTACGTCAATCACTATGAACTACGTAACAATAACGTCGAAAGATGCTACTTAAATCACAGTTACTACCGGCCAGCTCAACATTATATAACCTGGATCTACCAACGCAAACATAAACAATTTGTTGGTAAATTTGAATTTCGCGTAGTCACAAGGAAACATAACATTGATTGGAACCATCAGCGGAACCATGACGATTACTGCGTACGAAGTACTCGGGACATATCAAAGCAGCCAAGCAGTCGCGATGGTAGGACTAATTGTTAAAATAACCGTTACATCACCTAACACAACCGTCACGATCAATCAACTGTGTTTCAAACCTACTGTGTTCAATATCGGAAACTGTTCATCTTATTTATTTGGCAGTGTAATAATGAGCACATTATCTTTTAGAGATATTACTTTAATTATTGGAAATGATAATATAAATGTAACAACAAGTATTGCTAGTGCAATTGGAAGTTAATTCTAATTTGGAGGTTTGGGAAATTTTATTGATAGTTCCAATATTTCCATCATAAATTTAATTTCTGACAGTAAATAATAATTTATCACCGATTATGTTTAACAAACAGGATTTATAGTTGGATCAATCACAAGTGTTACTATTTTGAGTACCTTATAATCAACAAATATGTGTATTTTATAGTAATTAAAAAGCACAACAAAAGAGTTCTATTGCTTAGCTCCTATTAGCAATATAGATGGTAATAGCTCTGTGAAAAATGTTAATATTGAATTATATGTTTAAGGTTTATACTTCAAGTATTTAGGAATTATAGGTAAATAGTCTTCTAGATCCATTTACTCTGAAATAATAAATATTAGGTCAATACTTTCAACAATTGTTGAATCAGCAGTTGGTTAAATTACTGGTAGTGTATTTGGCGAGCAAAATGCATTAAATTGTTCTATTCAAAACACATCTGTTAATGAAAATATTACTTCTTAATATTCAGTTGGCGGATTTATTGGTTAAATCTAATCCAGTAATATATCACTTATGAGTTGCGATTCAACTTGTAACATAACAGTAGACTTGAAAAGTGCAGGTGGAATAATTGGTTCCTAAATGAATACCAACACTTATATAATTTAAACACATGTCTTGTAAAGTTTCATAAAAGGATACAGCAATATTGCAGGCTTTATAGGTTTGTGTGGAGCGAGTTTAATTTCAATTAATGATTCAACTATTACTAACATAACTATTATTGGAGTAAGTAACATTGCAGTTGCTTGTTATAGCGATTAAAATACAAGCCCCTCAACACTTACAGTAACTAACAGTAAATCCATTTAAATTTCCTTAAATAATGATCAAAAACCAAATTGTGAATCATTGAAAAGTATTTGGACAGAAACTCAATGTTGAATATCATGACGTGATTCCTTATTTAATTGAATTAATATATATTTATATATATCTCACTTCCTCGAGACGGCACAAACAGACTTCATTGAGACTTTCAAAAGTAAAACACGCCCATATTTCCACTCTCAACCCGTCATTTATTCCCACTCAGTAAAAGGCCCTCACGGAGTCGTCAGCGGACTTATACTTTTACCTGATTCGCTAACTTAATTTCCAGAAACTGGTTCTCGCGTCTCAGTTTCTATATATATGTATTTTTGAACATTATCGATACATAAATTAATAAAATTTGTTCATTTTTCGACTAATATTCTTTCAATTTATATTTTGTAATTAGGTAATGCAGTGAGTCGAAATATTAGAACCCCCTATCAAATAACCGAAACAAGCTGTAAAAACAGAGAAGATTTTGGCCTAATTTTTTGTGGATAATATTTTTGATTATTTTAGCATAAAGTATAAAACAATACTATCATTTCTGAATTGATATAATTTGAAGACATCTCAAAAAATTAACACTAAAAATATAGAGTCCTTTATGTACATAGTTACAGAAGTAAAGAACGCATTAAAATGAAAATATCATTTTAAAATGTTCCTGTGATTGAAGTAATCGATTATTGAGTGGATGTTTTTGAGATGTACCAAAAGAGTGAGCCGATATATAAAAATTTAGCATAATGTAATACATCAAGTAATCATTATAACGTTATGTCCTATATTTAATTAAATTATAAATTCCAAACTTGTCACACGCCCGACCATTCATTTGACTTGATAAATATATATTCTAAACTTTTTCAGCATCATTATATTAACTTGAAAGCAAAACTAGGTAGAAAAACATATTTATTCAAAACCAAAAGAACTAGGGATGATTTTTTATACTACTTTTGAAATTTATACTACATTGTAGTATAAAAAACCGGTTATTCCCCCCAACCTACATATATTCAATATTGCAGCAGTTTAGTCCACGTTTTTGAGTTAAATTATTATTTAAGTTGAAGGAGTTGTATTATAGGTTTATTAATAAATGCTAGCAATTGATGCTAATTAAAATTGTAAATTTCAAAGAAAAACCTCATTTGACGCTGATAATTGCTTAAATATTGTGATTCACGACATTTAAGCTTATAAAAATCACTGTCCGACCTTTCATAAGCCATTTACTATAATACTCATCATTTCGAGATAAATAGTAACAATTGAGATGAAATATTTGCATGTATCGTGTTAAAACTATATAAACTAGTGATAATGACAATTTTATATTATATTTTTAAATATCAATATATGTAGGTTGGGGGGAATAACCAAAAAACCATCCCTAAAAAGAACCCTCATTCATCGCCCGGAACCACGTGCGGCTTCGACTCGTACCAGAGGAACTTCTTCTCGTTCGTCTTCATGAAGAAATATTGGTGTTGTAAATGGTTGACGAGCGCCAGTTCGTTCTCTTCGAGTAGGTTTCCAGTTTACCACCTTTCAATTAGTTCGTTCTATTGATATTTTAAAGCTGCTTCGTTGTATTTATCGTAGAACTCCTTTATGAAGAGGTTGTCCTGCTTGTCTGATACGTTGAGGTATTAGGGGGCCGGTTCGGACCTATTGAGGAGGTAGTAGACATATACACGTCTGACCTCTTTCCCGTTGAACTTTACTCCATAGGTGTTTTGCAAGGATTACATTCCCCACCAGACGAAATCGTGGCACTAATTACCATGCTGGTTGTCAAAGCGCTCCAAATTGTCTGAGTACCACATCTCCTGAATAGTATACGTATGGAATTGATCTTAGAACCACTGCGCATAATCATGCTACCAGGCGTTCAAAATTACACCTGAAACGCCAGAAGCAACTACCACGTTCTTCTCCCAGCCGCACTTACCCTTTCTAAGCACGTCCTGCACAATCACAGTCACGTTAAAATCCCAAATGAAATCATACAAACCAGTAGATTCATTTAAAATAGCACGCGGACGCATAACATCAATCGGGTTTAAAATATAGTTCGGATGCATGTTGTACTCAAACATTAACTCAGAAGAGTCATTCATATCAACGAAACCTAAACCAGCATGCGTAGTGTTCAAAAGTCGGGTTATTGTACCAATATCATCGCAAAATAATGGAGTTTCCAAGGCACGAATTTAATATACATGATCTGCTTTGAAGAAATCGTTTGTAAGATCAGTAAAGTTTTATGACAATATCTGGATTATACAAAGCATTAAGTTGAAGTGGTTAAATTTTCTTGAAATTTAATATTAATTGAACCAAAATTTATTTATTTATCATTTGACTTTTGTAATCTTTTACAATTTATAATTTTAACTAAATTTGACTAAATTTTTCACTAACCACAAGAATTATTAAAATATCAATAAATATCAATAAACCTAAGGAAAAATAAGAGATAAACAGTACATAATCATAAAATTAATGGAAAAGGAAATATAAACCAGAATATATTTGTAGAAATGATGAAATACGGCATTGATTCAGAAATATATTAGTGAAAAATGAAATACATATGAAATATATATTATTATTAAAAATTATCATATACCAGAAAATTTTCATTGTTGATTCTCCGTTAAATATTTTTTGAAGTTCGGATGGTGCGCGATCGGTTTCACATTCTTAATTTGATTATACTGTATATCCAATTATTTCAAACTAATCAATCCAGTCAACGATTATATATCTTGAATTAAATTCCTGTGAATGGTTAAGTCCTCGAGCTTCTTCATATTTTCTAAAACCTGAATGTCTTCAATTTAGTTGTCCCATAGACCAAGCTCAATGAGTTCTGTCATATTAATAAGTGCATGAATGTTTTTGATCCGGTTCGTGCGCAGATACAGATTCGTTATTTTTACGAGTCCATGGAGTGGTTAAATATTTTCTATTTGATTGTCACCCATGAACAGAAGCTTCAGATTGACCAGTTTTCTGAGCGGTTCCAAATCTTTTATTTAATTTGATTTCAAATACAAAACTTTCAAATTCACAAGATTTTACAACCCGTTCAGATTTTAAATTCTGTTCTGCTGTAAATGGAGAATTTAGAGACCGACAAGATTTGATAAAGGGGATAAATCGCAGATTCGGTTCTCATTCATTTTTAATTGAGTTAAGCATTACAAATTCGCAATAAATAAAAGAGACCCGATTCTATTCTCGTTTAAATTCAGGGACACAAGACCGGATAATGATTTAAGGGCGTCTGCGCTAACTATTTTGTTCCTCGGTAAATAGAGCTGCTTCAACTACGTTTAGTTTTTGAAAGATAATTTATTATGATTACTGTCAGATAAGTAAAGAACGTCAAGATTCAACTGTTGATCAAGCTTAGCATTCTTGCATTTATAAACAATAACTTTTTACAGGTAGAATTCGTTCAAGAATGATAAATCCATTACTTCTTCGTTATCTGCTATGAATAGCGATCTGTACGGGATATGACTTACAATGATATTTTAACTAATTTCTTTAACTATATTAGTAATTAAAGCTATGGTATCAGATGTGCAGTAGATATAAAAATTATTATTTTCATACTAATACTGGCAGAAATAACTATTAACATTGAGTTTAGATTGTATTATATTTGATATGTCCTCCTCAATGCTTTGAACTGTAATCTGATGTGTTCTGATAAACTTCTAGTACTTGACTATCATTTTTTATTTATATGCATCTAATTAATAAGCAGATATTTTTTATAGTTCCTCTTAAAGTTTATCTGGTCCAAAACGGCTAATAATATCGTTTTCAGTAGGTATGCATTGGTTTGTAAAACAGTTTCCAAAGCTATTAATTAAACGTAAATCATAATACTTGTTCATTATTTATTCTTACTATTATTTACAAAATTCATCTTAATCTAACATGAATAGCTACAACCCCATTCCCTAGATATTTTCATTTTGTTTAATTATTTACCAATCGTACATCATATTTCCCTCCAATACTATCAGTCTTAAACTCTTTAATTTTTGAGCGAAATCAATTTCCATGAGCTTATTAAATCGTACGTCAAGAAAAATAAGATTTTATAAAGACTTAATACAATTTATGTTAACAATATTATTATTACTAATAAATAGCACCTTCAAATAAATTAATTAACGTATAGGTACTATACAACTCAAACTAACACTAGGCATTTCAAGATAACAAATATTTGATAATTCAACATCAAATTTCATATTTCTACTTAAATTTATAATATAGTTTAAGTATTTTCTATTTATTTTAGTAAAATAGGCTATTAATATACTATTTTTGTTATAAGGTGAACTTTAAAACATTTAAAAGTAATAATTAATATTTTATACTAAATTTTATATATTTAACTGTTTAGTTGAGTTTAAAAGTTAGCTTGCCATAAAATGACTATTATTTGATAAATTTTACAAATTTAAAGTAATATAGCTTGTTGCAATTTATTTGTTATCACTACTTCTCATGTGTTTGGAGTGGTTAAATCAATTTTTCAATTTAGATGGTCTTGCTTATATATTAATAGATTTACAGTTATTAACAGACTTAAGTTGATAAGATATCCCGGTAAAAAGAAGATATTTCAGCAGTCTCTAGCAAGGAAACTTGCTAAGATAATTTTGACACTGATGAAATCTCTAATGAAGTACGCAATATTGAGGACATCATTAACATCCACATTGATCCCGAACAACTCGATCCACTCAGAAGAGATAATTCTTCCGAGTGTAGCGAGGACTGAAAAAATAACATGACTCACCAACACATAATCTGATGAATACGGATAATGCAAATATAACAAATAAAAAGAAACCACACTTAAATTATAATCAAAACAAATGAATGACAAAAAGAAAATATAAAATGACTCACTTAACTGTAACCTTATCATCAGTACTAAGGCTCAATTCAATCATTCCATCTTCATCTCATAAATCATGACAAACCACAAATCCAAACTCAGTTACACATAACGTTACCTCAAACTAATCTCAACATCATACCTCATCTTCAAGGATAGTCACTCTGAATAGCAAAAGGAAAATATATACGTAATACTGAAATATGAATTAAAATGAATTTGTTATTAAAAAGAGCAATAATCTTATCCAAAAACAAAAGTTTCAAAATATTAATATCAAAATATAAAAAATACAATAAGATAAAGCAAAATCTGATTTAAATGTACAATTAATGTAAAAACATACTTTCTACAAAAAAGATCTTAAAAGTCTTTTAAAACCTTCGTAAAAAAACTAATTAAACCACTACACACATACGTAATATTATTAATATTATGTATATATGTTTACATTTCATACCACAAAATAAAGTAAAATAGTTACTTAATATTAAAAAAAGATGTTAAATCACACATAGTAAATACATTAAAGCTGTTACATAAATGAGGAAGCAGAATCACTTAGATTGAAAAAAAGATGAAAACCATTTTAATAATCTGGAAATTCACTAACCACAAGAAGTATTAAAATATATATTATTTTTACTTGGCTATGGTAAAATAACTAGTATATATTTATATATTGCGTTTAGATGTATTGTTGGATTGTTGCTGTTGAGTGAGTCATGTTATTATTTTTTGCCTTTTTAAACCTGAAAGAAAGTGTTTGATAAAAATAAATTAGATTAACTTTATCCTACTTAATAATAAATAATTTATAAGGGTGTTAAGTAAACTACCTAGTCATTTAGTTTTGACTAATCATGTTTCCAATGTCTTCAATTGCCAATTATAAAGATGGTTAAATATTAATGTTCTGAGTCAATATTGCAACTCTATTTATTTATAAATAAGGATAAAGAAGAAGTTTTAGAAGCTCTCATTGTGGCAGCTTCTAAAACTTCTTTAATTTGGGCTTTTTAAGGCTTCTAGTAGTATATCAAAGTCGAAATGATTGAAGTTATTGTACTTACTGCAAAAAGATATCCAAAGTATCCAAAGTAATAATATAACAAGTTAATAATTATTATAAAGTTGTCTTTATTAATCTTATGAATACAAAAACATAATAAATCATTTTATCCACACCAATGAATATAAAAGTAAGTGCAACTGTTCCACAACTTTCTAAAATACCAGAAATTATTGATAAATATCTTGCAAATACAGAAAAATTCGTACAAGAACTACTTAAACACAGAATAGTTTAACTTTTAATGAGAAGCATCATTCTACTTTTAATCTTCGCAATGTTAGCTGTATCATATAACATTTATTATAATATTGCTAACAAATTTACGATAGTAATCAATGTAATAATCAAAGCGCTACTCCTAGTGTTTGTGTTTCTTTTATTAATTCTAGCTATTGTAAATTCACTTCAAATATTCATATATTACTTTGATGCATAGAGTAATTATAGTATAAATATTCAATTGTTAAAACTATAACATAAGAATTTGGAAAACACCTAATAATGATACACTAATAAAACAAGTGATTTTACATTTACTGATTTTTACATGATTAATTAACAAATCGTAATAAATATGTGATAATTAATACGTTTTAAATTGTTTACCACTTTAAAACCATTAATGAATGTGATAGCAAATGTTTAATTACCGCTTCTTGAAGAAATACCTAAATTAGTAGAAAATAATGCCAATAATTTTATAAATATGTTTCATAAACTATTTTAGTTACCATTTTCATAAATTTTTGGGAAAGTATTACTATTATTGGTACTTATGCTCATGTTTGCAGTTATATTCTAAATATAAAAAGTTTCGCTTACACTTTTTGTACCAATTTCAAGTACATTTTAATCTCTCGTTGGATTTTGGGCTGTATTTTTAATAATTTTAGTAAATGTATACTTGAAATAATTTTGCACTGCTTCGGCTTATAATCAATGAAGCGCATATATACTGATAGTTAAAGAATTAATATGTGAATAATAGTTAATATATAATATAATAGTTTATATTTACCATATCAAATTCATAGTCTTTTCAATTCATCTATTACAAACTATTTTTCGTCTTCCGCCTGCTAGCCGCCTTCTACTTAAAAGGCTTCTAGAAATTCAATCAATTTATCTTTATTTTTCAACAATATTTTCTTAGTAGCTT
The DNA here is from genome assembly GCA_963988835.1 of Hexamita inflata. Classification (NCBI taxonomy): domain Eukaryota; phylum Fornicata; order Diplomonadida; family Hexamitidae; genus Hexamita; species Hexamita inflata. The sequence goes on from CAXDID010001173.1 coordinate 376,640, forward strand.
CTGGTTTGTCTGGACAAGCTACAAATATTTTGAAAACATGAAAAGCCTCAAGTCTAATTGCTTAAGATTAATCTTTTAACAGTTACATTATTAGCTTAAGATTTATATCAGATTTAACGAATCTATGCATTGTTTCAAAATTTTATTTACTAAGTAATAAATCACCCAACTAATGCAAAGAAAACCGTCGGGTTGCATAGTTAGGCGAAGATAGCAAAGTTAAAAACATTTATAAGAAGTCAGGATTGGTATTCATGAATTTACTTACCAATTCCTAATGTTTTGTTAATAATTCTTTAAACAATACACAGGCTTCTGATGAGACTTCAAACTCTTTACTATTCATAGCAGTGAATAATCGCTCAAAATGTTCAGTGTGAAGTAGTTTAAGCATGAAGTCAGCGATTTCTGTTATTTTAGCAAAAGATTATAAAAGTTAGCCATATGATAAAGCGGTTTCTCCTTATAGTCCATCTAAAAGGTATTTGACTACTTCAGGATGTGTTTTAGTTACGTATTCAGTTAATGGGAGTTTATCGTTATCTTTAGAAATATCTCCAGATCCAGTTCTATGAATAAAATATCCAAAAACAGCACATAAATCTTTTCTGCTTTCAAATGATATTTAGGGTAGCAATTTGATAAATATTAGTGGGAAATTCATCTAGAAAAATTTGATAATGAAATCTGTAAGTTCTTGCGAGGGCACAACTGTAGCTAAATAAGTTCGGAGTAGTTGTATATTTTTTTCGACATCTTATTTGTTAATGGTATCAGCTTGATCAAATATTTGCGTAAGAACGTCCAATGGGTTTATTTTCTTTTTGAACATTGACATTCAAACGAGAAGTGGAATAAAATAATTTTATTAGCTAAAAATATGTAGTTAATAATAATGATGACACAATAAATCATAAAATCAGAAAAGCCAAAACCTTCAAAGAATTAGTTGTATTTTTTTGTGAAAAGTCAAAAACACGTGGTATTATTAACTATATAACTATACTTAATAATATTGACTTACTGTTTGTAATTTAAACTTACACAACATGATCTAAGCGTGATCTTTTTGCACACTGTCAATTTATAAATCTTATGCGTATTTTCTATATATATCAAATATTACAAGAAATGATGTAACTTAGTGTTTTCAATCTTTAGGATTTATTGATAGATTTGTCTCATTTCATGTAGTTTTAGTATTATTACTGAATTATATATAAAGATTATTATATATATTTTTCATTCACATCAAAGCTTCCAATTCGTCTAAAACGTCACGTTCTCCTTATATTAATTAATAACCATCAATGTAGAACATGGCCCATAAATGAGCTTTAACAACTTCGTCGACTATTTAAGCTTCTTTTTACCAAAACTTGCCATACTGTCTCATAACTCTAAACATATCGCAATCCATAGCTTGTAAACATGAATCTGCACATGCGCCACTCAAGGCTTATGAGGCCTTCATTACACTTAGTACGACTTCTTTGTTTGAAGTAAAATTGGCTAATGTGTCTTTAGCAACTTCAAAGAAATTAGTTTCTTCACAAAATTATCCTGCTTGAGTATAATTAAAGAATGAAACCGTTCTGAACCACTGAGCCATTATAAATTCATCCTTTGAGTGGGCATGGACACATGTTAACAATGAATTAGAGGCTTCATCAATGACTTGAAGCCCGCTTTTAAGCATTTTTTCAACCATTTATAAATATTGAGCCATAATGGATCTTTCTTGTAGTAAATCTTCAGCAAACGCATCTATTTATTCGAAAGCTCCAGATTTTGTGATCATTGGGCTTTCAGCGTACTCTGTGAATGCGTGTAGAACTTTTTCTAAAACGATTAAGTTGTTTTCATATTTTTGAGTGCATGCTAGCATGCAATCCATAACTTCAACCAGTTTTTCTGGGTTCTTGAGCAGGATGTCTTTACATTGTTCAATGTCTGAAAGTGATTCTAAGAAAGCAGTAACAGATGAGGATTTAGCAACTTGTTCCATGGTGTCAGCCATAACATCAACTACTTTTTCGTTCATTTGTGCGAGAGCTTCAGTTGTATTTCTAGCGGCTTGTCTTAATATTTCGTTACCGAGGTTGTTTTCAACGAGGTTCGAGTATGTTTGATCGAGGACTGTGTTTGGGTCGGCTGATTTCAGGATTTTGGCTGCTTCTGCTGCGCTTTTCTTTCCTTCTTCGGTGAAGTCTCCTTTGTCCAGTGCTTGCTTGATTGACTTTGCAATAACTGATTGTGCTAATAAGTGTCTTTAATCGCATAATTCGTCTAATTCGCACGGTTGAAGTAGTTCTTGAACGCAATTTTACGCGATTTTGTTGTCAACTAGGAATTTGAGTGTTTAGTTCGGCTGAGTCAATAATAATTGTTCAATTAGTTGCGCGTATTGAACTTCAACGAGTGATTTTTCGTTTTCGTCCTGCATTCCGTGCATGCACACGAGTGTTTGCTTCAGTATTTGTTCAACTTGAGCAAACTATGGATTAGCTGAGCCGAGTGTTACGAATGACATTGAAGTGGCCGTTCTCGCCGTAACGTCATTTTTGCAGTTAAGCCCCTCAGTTGAGAGGCTCATTGAGTACTTAATGAGCTGTTCTTTTGAGAGCATGTTCAGTTATCCGGCTATGTAAAGTAGAGCCGTTTTCTCCTCGGGGTCCTTCAGCTCCTTTAGTTGGACGTCAAAGTTCGTTATGAACTGCTTCGCGAGGTCGTCAAACTGCTTGTTTCCAGATACGAGGCTCATCTCATGGAGGAAGAAGAGTAAGGGGAGGGTGGTGCTGATATCCGGTTTCTGCTTTGAGATCTTGTCAATTAGGTATGAGAAATCGGTCTTCATCAGTTGTACGCGCTGATTCTCGTCCGAGGCGAAGATCATGAGGGACTTGAAGAGGGAGAACAAATCTTTTTACACTTCAGCTGATTGAGGCTTTTGTACTAGCTCGTCAATCACATCTCTAACCGCGGCGTGCATTTTCACACTCTGGTCCTCGATTTCAGACAATGGAACACCAGGAACCATCATCTGATAGACTATGTCGTCGAATATAGCCGGATTAATCTTCAAACTGTGCTTATCAGCTAGATTCTTGCACGTCTCACCACAACCAGCTACTACTTCAACAATATCATACACACCAGCAGCTCTCAGCTAATCAAAGTGGAAATGACCAACAAAGCTACAATTCTTGAAATATGACAACTTACTATTGTCCATCATCTCACCACCAAGAGCAGCTGGCTTGAGCTAAGCAGTCATGTCCTGACCAACTCCCATTTCGCGAGAAATTGAAGTTGAGAAAGTTTCGGCCATAAGGGTGAAAATGAGCTTTGGATTGGCCGACTAAATGTCAGACGGACGCAAAAGACGCTCAATACCTAACAAATCGCACACTTACAATGCGCTTTCCAATTTTTCTTCTGGACTCTTTTACAATTCTTGTTCCAATTCAAATGGGACATCGATTAAATTATCTTTTGCTAACTTAGCCATAAGCTTAAGCATAACTGTACCATCAGAAAAGTCTTTACCCATATTTTATACAGTGCTGTCAGTTTGTTCATTGACCCATTGAAGAATCAATTATTCGAACTCGCTTTAATTTGCAACTGCATCAAGAGGTTTTGAAGAATCTCCGCCATTTTCCATTTATTATCTGTCGTGTTGTGAATGAACTAATTTGTTATTTAATCCCATTCTGATAATTTACCACAGCATACCTAATATCAAGTGTTGTTTGCCAGCTTTGAGATCACTTGCTCCAATATTAACAATTTTAAGACCTATTAATTCACAGGCTTTAATACATTTTGAAAAGTTATCATTGGACTAATAAATGTTCAGTTTCTTGCCAAAAGCTGGTACATTGAATGGGCTTAAAGCTTTTTCGGCGATTTTCTTTTTATCGCCAGCATTGCTCAAAATAAGATTAGCTAATAAAACACCATCGGATTCTGAAATAATTTGGAATATTTGTTCTGAATTTGGATCTAATGGTAGGAATTATTTAACCTTTTTGTTTCCTTTTAGGTTGGTATTTACGTATTGTGTGAAACCGTAAACTTCTTCCTTGGAATATGTATGGGTACTCATGGTTTGGTGCGGATCTATTATTTATAACATAGTATTAAATTGCTATTACATTTGAATGGAAGCAGGATTATTCCACTTCCCATCATATGTCAAAGCCAGCCAAACCATCAAAACCATAATCGAGCTAAACCGTTTTGCGTGTTACATTTCCCGATTAGTCCATTAAATCTTTCTAGATTCCTCCAGAGTACAAGCTTTCGGACGCGTGCGCGTTCTTGATTAAGGAAAAACTAGATTTTGGCGCGGCTACTAGTGGTCAGGAGTTTTAGTTGATGAGTCTGAGCGAAAACGGGTGCGAGGTCTTGGACTAGGAGCTTACTCCAACGCAGGTTGCTGAGCAAACTGGTCGTTCGAATATGTATTTAAGACGTTTCTTATTCTTGCGTGATGCGAAGAAATTCAATCCTTCGATTGCGATGTCGGCGTTCGATTCGTTCATGCTTGCTTAGTTGCAAATGGACTATTTGAATTCGAGGGTGATATATCCGGTTAAGCACACTGCCACCTTGTCCATGCTCATAATGGCGGACAGGCTTGGTAAGTTCGACAGCACAGCGCATGCGTCCGTGTTATCCGCCGGTATCTCCGACTACCTTCCAGCCTGGGCCGACGACATCCGCGACTGGTCCAAGAAGTGCGTTACTGGCAAGGATTTAACGCTGATTAAGGAGTTCGCAAATATTAACTCGTAAAATTACGAGGAGCTCTTCAAGGCCGAAATTGTATAACAGTGGCAAGAATTCTCCAAGCTCTACAACGCAGAGGAGATCTCCCAGAAAGCGAAAGCTAAGTTCTTCGAGTTCGCAATGAGCCCCGAGTTCGAGCTGTGCTCACAGATCCAAGCCTTCAGGGTAAGGTACAGCGGGAAGGCCGAGGACATGAGCGGTGAGGTTTACATCGGCTTCGGCCCAATGGGAATGCACTTCTTCGACAGAGAGGGTCTGTTCACAAAATATTGTTATTAGTTACACGCGATTGAAGCCGTTCAGCTCGGAAAGAAACAAGTGATTATCAAAACGGACGACGAACTGGAGCATTAATTGGACACGAAGGACGGAGCAGAAATCAAAGCCATGGTCGAAAACTACCAAGACATACTCATGCAAATGGGCCTAGAAGACGCCGCCACTATTTGATGTGAACATTGACTTTATATATCCTCACTTAACTTTCGTTTATACTGTTTCATTAATTTATTAATTTATTATAATTTATTCATTTATATATTTATATCATAGCTTGTTGGAGATATCAAAACATTCCAAAGCTGTTTAATGAGGGAAACTGCTCATGATAAATAAAAAAGTTTACACTATTTTAAAAGTTAACTTTTACGTACCTGAAAGTATGCATTGAGATAAGTAAACATATATAACATGTATAATAGCTCCGCTTAATCAATAAAAAATTAAGAAATTTTATGTTCAGTGTTATAATACGCTATATCATTCGCTAGTTCCCAAGTTATATAGTTCTTAAGATTCATACCAAAGTTGATCATCAACTATTACAATTATAGGATTATCAAAGATAGCCAGAGATAGTTAAAAATAGCTTCAGGTCAAAAATGATAGTTCAAACGATTTATCTCAGTTGCCTAAGGTAGTTATTTTGAGTAGCAGATGATATTGAGAACATTTTATTCAATTAATTAATTTATTATAGTTTTATTTTGAAAATATTAAAGAGTAAAGTGTATAAATATTTTTCACTTTATATGAACAGAAAACCATGGACGATGGAAGAAGAAGCTGCTTTTCTTGAACTTTTTCAAAAATACGGAAATGACTGGAAATAATACTAAATTACGTTCCCAGAACGCTCAATAGCGTCGATTAAATCAAAATTTCATAATGAAACTCTAAAATAAGGAAGCACATTTTTAAAAACTATTGAATACAAAAAATAAGCAAAAGGAGGCCTAAACATACCTGGAAGAAGCACTATTTGCAAGATAATAGATGATTTACAGCTTGGTGTTATCTAAAACCAAAATGATTTTGAATTCTTTGTTGCTGCATTTATAGGAAATCAAAAAGTGATATGACTAAAGTAATATTATTAGCATATTGTTTAAATTTATATTAAAATCTATCATGATTCATACGTATATATTCATACCCTAAATTACATCTATTTTTTCTCCTTTTCCTTTCTTACCATCAATTTTTAAATAATGATATAATTAGTTTGATATAATAACCTCGATAAAATGAATTATTATGTTGTTTTAGTTGTAAATATATTTTGAAATTTGATGTTTAGAAAATATATTAAACAAATAAAATATGCTTAACTTTCTAAATAATAAATTTAGTAAAATATCTAGCTACACAATATATAACATTATATTTTGCTTAAATACATTTCACTTCAAATGATCACCATTATAACTTACACACTTAACTTAAAATTAAAAATTGAATAACTTTAATAGTAAAAATTATAACTAGAAAATAATATGTTAAGTATCAAAGAATTCTAAAATGTTTATGAGATTTTAAATTAGAAAAATTCAACGTATTATAGTTCTTTTATATTTTTATTTCCAGATTATCAATAGTATTCTAATGATTATACAAAAAGGGGTATCGTCGCATAATCTTATACAACTGCGGTGGTTAATGCATTATAAACTATAATAAGTACTGGTAATGTAACCGAAAAGACTTGGGCAACTTAAAGGTTAAATGCTCTTGTATCATAAACTCCTAGTACAGAATTATTTTTTACAAGTAAGCAAAGAAATAGTTTTGCTGTATATTAAACGGTTATAGATTAATTGAATAATATATCATAGAATATTAGTATTTTGGATACGGAAGATATCATTCGATCCAAAGTAGGTGGAAACGGAACCTATTTTTTAATTAATAATTTAAGTTAGATAATTGACACAATACCATTTACAAATCCAACCATATTTTAAAATACCACAAAGGATGTTGTATTTGTTTTTAAATAATTTTAAAATCCAGATGTGATGATGAAAACCATTTATGAAACTGCGTCTCTAAACGATCGTATTTGGGTTTATTAACTGGTTAATATTCATTTAGAAAATATTTTGACTTCTTTGTTTAAAGTTAAGTATTTATCGCTAATTCAGATATAAAACAACTAGGATCTAATTTTGGACAAACTATTATCATAAAATAGCGATTATTCTAGGTAGATTAATTTGACCTTCATTAGTTAAATTTCAAATTAGGTTGATGCAGAGAATGTAAACATTTCATACAAGATAATTGATGGTTTATCTCAATAGTCTTCTAGGTCCTTTTAATTGATGTATATATTTTCCAATGACACGTAATTTATTTAGAACATCAGGGTGTAGCGTCTCCCGCACATATTCACGTATTTAATCTCTCCGTCAATTTAAAGCTCTTTTCGCATAGCATTTGAGGGCTTTTTCGATCAAATAATTTAATTCACTTCAGTTTAGAATTATATTTCACTCCAATTACAAGATATAATAAGATACAATAAACAACGTATCTTTAATGACGAGGTCACATTTGGAATGGTGAACAATACAGTTATATTTTTAAAACCAGTTTATGTCAACTAAAGTTACATTGGAACTATTTACAGGACCATAGAGTATTCATTCACTACCCCATTTTTCAGAAACGATGTGAATTGGTACGACACAATGTCAAGAAATATCATCATGGACCACACCGGAAGAGTTCAAATCACTAGATTTACCCAAACTATTCCTCCATATAGCAGTACAAATGGAAGCAAATCCTACTAATATCAGCTCACACAACCAATATTCAATGGAAAAGAGTTGGATTTTGGATATACTGGAATTATTCGCTCATAACAGGTTCAAACATATGATTTTATTGATTAGCAGATATTTACCAGAAAAGACTTCGTTACTTACTAAGTTCAAAACAACTTCAATAATTACAAGGGAATCGTATCCCTTAGTAATATTGCAATTAGTATGTTGTTTAGAACTCCATTTACACAATGCGATCAAAACAACTAACAAATAATTGACTTAAAACAACAGTATAGAACTTATCAATCAGTAAATAACGTTAATTTATCAGAAATACGGAGCTTTGCATCAAATTCACAAACGGAAAACAAAGAATGCAACTATACAGTTAAGTGTATAGACCAAACATCTTCATACATTAATATACGTAAATAAATTCAATAAGAAAACATATATTAAATGCCAAACAAATAGTGCTCGTTTAGTTTATCTTCATCGTTCTAATTTCATCTTGGTTACGAAATATTATTAGAAAAAATAAATTAACCTAATATGAGCAAAATTACTGGGAATGTTAATGATTTTGTTGAGTTAATGCATCAAGCTATTTAATTAGCGGCTTAGGGATAAACAAATGATGTTTAAACTTTGTTGTAGAAATATATAAAATAAAAATAAATTTCTGGAAAGTTTACAACACACGTAGATTAATACATACTAAAATATAACTCTAATTTCTCGGACATGCCTTATGACATTAATTTAACCAATAATAATTTAACTGTAATACCACTTGTTGTTGTAGATTTATTAAATAGATTGGATGAAATATCTATATTTGGCTAAGCTTCGTATAATTTAGAAAACTTAGTTTTAAATTAAGAAGTACTAGAGGTCTAACTAGGTCATTTTTCATATGATGCATAAGATGTCATTATTAAAAATGAATACGTAAACAATTACAACTAATACCTGTAATAAAATCCTAAAATGTGGCAAAACGAAATAATTCTGGAACGTTTAAAAATATTTAAAGAATTTTATACGTATTATCAGCTCCACTACTTTACTTACTCATCAGGGCCGAACTGGAGGGAGATAATGCAGGAGCAGCTGAAGGCCCAGCCGTCTGGTAGAACCGGGAAGTACAGAATCGGCGTCATAAACGGAAAGATGGCGATCACCAAAGCGCTCGTCGTGTCCAACAAGAACCTCGACCACCAGACCGGCGTCAACGGCTTTCTGACCGTCGTGCTGAACAAGGACTTCGACCTGGGGATTCAGGAAGACTACACCCTGCTGGACGAAAACGCGAGATTCATCCACGGGATCAACGACTCGAAGCACATAGAGGGCGTGCGCAAGATCCTGCTTGACTTCGGGTACCTGAAGCGCGTCCGCATCAACATCACCGTGAACGACTACAACGACATCTACGAAACAGATATTAATTTCTGGGACAACGCCCTGGAGAGAGCGAACAACGACGAGTTCACGCTAATTGTTTCCAAAGACAAAACCGTGTTCAACAACTACCTGAGCTCCGCCGACTTCGACTCCTCCGAGCTTCACCAGCGGACCGTGATCTTCAACGCCGCCTCGCGCTACTTCTTCCAAGGCTAGATAGTTGTAACCCAGTTCGGAGCCATGGACGCCTTGCTGGTCATCTACAGAGATGTTGTTTTGAATGATGACGAAACGATCGCGAACTACCCTCTGTCTGAAAAAGAGTTGTACTATTTGAACGATGACGGAGCCACCAACATAGAAAAGTTAGCAGAGTTGTACCAAAACTTAACTGCGAGAGATACCAAGCAAACCTACACATTTGTGCGAACCGTATAAAATTAGAATATCCCCAAATACTAGTACTCTATCTTTGAAGTAAAAACGCTGCTGTACATTTTTTCGCTGCCGTTAATAGTACTGATATTATAAGTCATGCAAAATTAAGTGTTTAAAAACAACAAACAACACTCATACCTTATTTTAGATGAATAATAGTTTATTTAGATTCTACAAACGTAAACCGCAATATAGTTTTAGAACTATAGCGATAACATATTCCTTGGAAACAAAAATACGTTATCAAAAGTAACTGAAAGTTCCCACCACAAAGAACTGAATATAGTGAGGGTTCTGAACAAACTTGCTCCAACTAGATTTTATGTATTTCCAGATGACGCCAGAACGTTTAACTACTAACAAATTAAGATGGTGTTGGTGAACATCCACAATCCCTAATACATCATGTCGCATCTGCATCACATTCAGCTGGAGCACGAGAATCTGTACGTTTCCTTTTAATTGCTGATTTCGCAGCAACAGTACTCGCTGATGTTGAACCAGCTCAAACAAAGAAAATCGTATCTAAGTAGCAAGCAGGTTTAAATAATGGGAAACAAATAAGTAATATACCATACCAATTAATGCCAATAGCTGCAAAAACCCAAAATAGGCTTTTACATGACTAATTAAAACGAAGGATCAAAAATAATATCTGCAATCCAGTCAAAAATAGGTTCTAAAACAATGAGCTTCTTGAATGAATCTGAACCTAGCTATAACCCATTAGACCTGACAAATTTATATATTGAAAGAGAATTAGTAAGTCCGCATCATGTAGACATAGAATATTGCGTAAATCAGCATAATACATCAGAGTATTTTACAAATTTGCTTTTATCGTTTATAATTATGGCATCCATTGATGTTGAATGAATGTAATAATAAATTGCTGAAAATAATATAATTATTCCTATATTTCACTTCAAATGAATTCATCAACAAAATATAGAGAAATATCGGATTCTACATCGTCAAATGTACTGTATGATGTTGTAATTTAATAAGAAGCAACACGAAAATTAATGAAATTGAAATATTACTCATTATGTTTTGGAGGATCAGCAATTATAGTATGGGCTATTTGCATCGCATTATGTGTTTTAAAAGTACAAAAAAATATAGTAGACTTAATTTTCAGCATTGCAATACTTCTTAGTGTAATGACGATAAGTTCTATTGTAGGATGGATTCATTATAAACGTAAATATAAGTAATTACTTACCTAATTTAATAACTACTAGAACATGGACGATATTAATGACTTGATGAAAAAATGATTTGTATTTAATATAAGTAATTTTTTAAATATCTATTTCAATCATATTCAAAACATTCTAAATACTTTTTGAATTATGGTTATACAATCTACGTCTTCTTACTTTTGCTATTTTTGCATTAGTTGCTTCGATGATAGTTACCTTTGTTTTAAGCCTTTTAATAGTTATGTAGTATTATACGCATTAGTTTCATTTTAAGTGTTCGCTGACGTAAGTTGCTTTAATTATACTAAATTCGCAAAGTTTTCTAATCGCTGCTATGTAATTAAATCAATTGAATTTTGTGCCTGCTAAACTATTACAGGTGTAGTAATTTAATAAGCTGACGATTAATCATCATTAGACTAATGAATTTATTTACGCACTCGTCTCATCTTAGGTTTTTATGATATTACTTGGGTTACTGCTTAAGCATTTTGAAGTATGTCTTCAACTTCCATTTAGAATTGGAGTTGAAATTATGTTATGACATTTAATTTTATATATGTTTGAATTTCACTTCACTTTGATGAACATAATTTTTGACGCATAATTATGTACTGGAGATGGTACATGCGCTGTTGCATGTCCATTGCAGATAATAAAACTTACTAAGACTGATAGCTTCAAATTTTAAATAATTGAACCGCTAAGCTGTATTGGTTGTGGTATTTGTATACAATCATGCGAACAGGAAGCTTTAAATTTTGACGCATTTACAGAGGATGTTATAGATCTTAAAAAGATTGTCAAATGACAATTTGCAAACAAGGTTTCTAAAAAATGATTATCATTTAGTTGATCAAGATCAAGATTGAGAGTTTAACTTTAGATTTTTACTTTAGACTCTAGTGTGAAAACTTCGTAAGGGTTACAAAAAATATAGTAAATATTTGTTTCACAAGAATCAATGAATATATATAATATTAATATTAAATAATATGATTATTGAGCGCTAATGGTACAGCGGTAGCACGGCACCCTTCCAAGGTGTTGATCCGGGTTCGACTCCCGGTTAGCGCATATCTTTATTATGTTATTTACTTGCTTTAAATTTACTTATTTACTGCATTATTGGAGGTTAAGTTATATTTACCACACCAATGAGTTCTTACACAAAGTTTATAGAAAGTACAAATTAAAAATAATAGCCATTAGGATATCAGGCTATGCGCTGTTTTAATTTAGTTTCTGAATCCTTACACAAAGAATCACTCTAGCTATGTGCGCTGGATACACCAATATAAAACATAGAAATTATAGCAAGCTAAATGTTAATACGGGGCGTGTAGTCCATTTGGTCCAAAGAAGAATTTGTACAGAAATTTTCACAGTATATTGCAAATGATATCTCACAGTAATACATTGAATTAAATATGGATAGAAAAATGAAACCTGAAGAATAATTTTTGTTATCTTCACTAACAAAATTATTATCTGACGGAATTTTTAAGCAACGTATTGATGTTAAATCGGCTATGGTCTCTGGAATAGAGGGCGCATGCTAGAACTATTTAGAAAGAGCTTTAAGCTTATTGTATCAGCGTTTTAGTAAGTGATAAATTTTAATACATAATATAATTTTGGATTTGTCCCATCCCAATGAAACAAGTCTTTAAAAAATTCATAGATTAGATATAGCCTCCAGATATAGAGGTAATGCAACTAGATTCGCTAAATAAGTAGGATGCTATCCGTCTTATTGTTGATTTAAAGTAATAAGTTGCTATTTTACAGGAGTAGCAAAAGCAATCAAAACAGCGTTCACAGGACGTGAGTGATGAATCTAACATGTTGAAGTCGTAGAGTTTGGCATTGCGTTAGTAATTATAATCGCAACAGTCTGCGTTGAACTAGTCAAAGGAGAAATTGCTTGAGAATTAGCACATCATTGATCAGTAGGCGAAGCAGCTTTAGAATATGAAGGTGCTTCACTTATCCGAGCTTTAATCTCTGATTAAGCCTGAGAACGCGTAAATCCTGGATTAGATCAAGCTTCAGACCGAAATAACCGATTTGAGGGCTGAAATTCAGCAGTTTACGAAGCAGTAGGCGGTTAGTGCAGCTTTGATCCAGGATTTGCAGCTTCAGCTCAACGAAATATAATAAATAGAGTTGAACTTGAAGTAGTAAATTCTTGACCTCACTTAGAAGCAGAATGCAATTTCAGTCCCTGAATAGGAGCTCGAATCCCTTAAACTCGCATTTACTTAGAAAGAGAAGCAATTTTAAGAGCAGCTGTCGCTTTTCATCAGTTTGGAGTAGAAGCACTTTTAATTAAAACAGGAGCTCAACTCTCAAACGCTGAAACTGGTTCAACAAATGGAACTAACCGAGAAAATCAAATTGGATTCAAATAATCAAATAAACCATTTAAATACTGAACTAATAATTCAAAGAACGCTATTGGAGCGGGACATAACCGAACTAAAGTCAAAGAACGCAAACAACGCGAAAAGGTTTTCACTCCTCGAATAAGAACTACTGTAGCAAATCAAATCACCAGAAAACGAATCCGAAAATAAAAAGAACGAAATATAATAGATTTAAAAGATGAAATAAAATCATATGTTGGAACTAACAGAAATGAAGAACAAAATGCAGGAAATGGCTTCAATTAACAGAAAACTTCAAGAACAACTCGAATCAAAAACAATTGAACCCGAAAATGGTAAAAATTTCGTTTAAATGACACCAAATTTAAATAGCGCTGAAGAAAACAACAAAGATGATTAAAATAATAAAATGGCTGAACAGCAAAATAAAATAACAGAGCAAAATAAACAAATGGAACAACTAAACGTTAAAATAACTGATCAACAGAAAATAATTACAGATTAAAGCTCGAAACTGTTTTAAATTCAAGAAAAACTAAGAGAAGCGGAAGAAGACATCGAATAAATGCAACAAAACAACAAAACACTCACTGAGGAAAATAAACGGATGAAAGTGCAAAATGAAGAACTCCAAATTCAAATCAACAAACTAAATAACTCACAATAGGACACAAGTCAATTAAATCACATTATTGAGGAACTCAATGACAAAATAAAAGCATCTGAAAACCAAATAACTGTTTAATAAACACAAAATAACAATCTTCAAAAATAGTTTACAATTGAACAACAAAAAACTAATGAACTGAACACAAAATACACAATGCTTGAAAAAGAAATTGAATAAATCAAATCAACAGAGTAACATAATAAATCTGAACTCGAAACCTGCTAAAACCAATTGAACGAGCAAAAACAAAAAGTAAAGCAATTTAACCTTGAACTAAGCGAATAAGTGATTTTACACACAAAAGAAAAAGAAAACAACTCAAACCTGAAAAACGAACTCATCAGGCTCTACAAAGAACAACTCATCACAAACTACATGTAAAAAGAAGAATTTGAAAAACTACAAAACCTATAAACCAAAATGCAAGAACAAGACGAACTAGAAGTGTTAAGAGATGCCTTCTAAAAAATGTGAATGCACAATTATACATGCTATTCAATAAATAAAAATAGTTATATATCTTTAATACTAAAATGCTACTCATTTACTAGTATATTTGTAATTTTTTAAGTTAACTTCGTTAAACTTGTCCAATACTTCGCACATGTGTCTGCAATTTAATCCATTAGTTAGGACTGCATCAACAGAGTGACTTAATATTTCAATCGCTGTAGTTTGTGGGTCAATAATGTCAACCGGCTCAGCAACATGAAATTCTAATTCATCTTTCATTTTCTTTTTATTAAGTTAAGGTGCGTAATTATGAGCACATATGTACAAAATGTACTGTATGATGTAAATTAATCCTTTGTTATCGTATTACAAGTACATCATTATAAATTTGGCAGATAATGGAACATGATTAGTATTGTGTAAAAAGAACGAATTTATGTACTAAAATACAAAACAACCGATAACGCTCTTATCGCAAGGTTCGATAAGCGTATATAAATCTTTGTCATTTGTTTTGATTGAATGGAACAACTATTATGTTAAACTTTACATTACTGTTAAGTCGAATTAGTTAAAAGCAAATACCTTTCTTAATACAAGTATTGAACACTTTACAAGTGTATCTAAATCAGTGAAGAAGAAGCAACCAACATCGCCAAAAAACGGTTCGTAATCATCCTCATCAGCCTTAAACCATTCTTATTTTTGCATAATTCTATTAAAATTATAAAAAGAACCAAATACTAGTTCTAAATAATCAGTAACACCTTGATAATATAATTAATGAATCGATTTAGGTAAATTCATCCAAACTTATACAAAATAATTTTCGAAGACGCATTATGTACACCTAAGGAAAAATTTTGAATCTTGTGGAAATAGATTCATATACCTCCATAAACCGCGTTTACAGTCTTAATGTAATATTCGATAAACATTATGATACGAATCTGTAAATTCTAGCATATTTGCATATTCAATGATAGATTTATCATCTTTGGCTTACTCAAGCAGAAAATCGCGCAGTTCAATTAATCCATCCATCGAATTTGGAGTGTTTACTTAAATATTAAACATAAGGATAAATTAATTATGATAATGTATTTTTCAATCAAAAAATATCATTAAAAATACAATACAAGCAGAAGCATTTACAGGAGTTTGACTCTTTTTTAGAAATACATGTTTATTATTCTACATGAACTCTTTATAATATATTTTAACTTTATACTTTGAATCCTAATATTCGAATTTAATGAATCCTGAATTCTATTATCAATCATGAAATATCACTTGCTAACACCTTTCCATTTGTTTATACGCATTTAGATACCAGTTTTAACCAGAGTTGTGAATTAAGTTTCAGAAACATTATCCTCTGTTTAGCCTAAAATTTCTTTAACAATTTCATCATTTATACCAATATCTTTTAGCGCAACCTTACACTGAGTGATTGATATCCAGCCTCTATCTAAAACTTCAAATTTCTTGAAAAGGATGTTAATTTCTTCATCAGAATAGAATTAAATTTTGCCATCAATTAAGTTGGAAAGTAATTATGCTACAAACTCTCTTGGATTTGCTGGTTTGTTATATACAACTTCTGATTGAATATAATCAAATAAGTCTTAAATGTTATACTTTTTGAGATACTAAGCAGCTTTGACACGTTCCGCCATTTGGTAAAATTGGAGTGTTAACATTTAATTATGTGATATATTCGATAATTATTGCGAATATACAAACATAATCGTTAAAAACGAAATTGTACATGGTTTTATTGGATTCTTACAGAAACAAGCTGCTAAGCATTCTAATCTCCTGCATATTTCTTAAAGTTGTGTACTAACGTGTGTTATGTACCATTTAAGTTACAATCTTGTTACATATATATTCTATTGGATTGTATTTCAAAAACTCAATACTTACGCAAATACATCATTTATTCACATTTTTTAAGTTATTTAAAACCATATCAATCCTATTCTCCACTCCCCGAATAAATGAACCAATAATTGAATCCGGTTCCGAATCCGATTTCTACTCAGCGGTAGATAACATATGTGTAATATTTTCCTGTTTCTGAGTAAGTGCTTACGCTCTGTGGCCATCTCCTTTTTGTGCACTTGCGTGAGAATGCGCGAAATGCGATTCTCCTCTCTTCTTCTTGTACGAATTTCTACGCGACTGAGGAGGAATAAGTTTTAAGAATATCTATAACCGAATCGAATATTTAATTCAGGATTAAGGTCTTCAAGAACAGCCCGTTTGACAAATAGCAGATAAACGAGGATCTTCCTTTTAATTACTCGTTCGACTCCGAGAACAAATTAATTCTAAATTCACCCGAAATCGGAGTGAAAATCTCGTCCCCCGTTCAATTCCAAATAAGCAAAAGTGAAATAATTAGAGTTACAAACGAAATTGTAGTTCAGCGCGTGAACGGAATGTGCGTATTAAATCTGGTTAGTAACAATAAAATAATTCACCAAATCACACTAGTAGGGCATTTGATCTCTGAAGGTGAGAAATTGCTCTTCAAAGCTGAAAACAAACCAGACAACAAAAAATACATCGCAGTAGGCGTAAACAAAGGAAGAATGAACGTCGAAGCAATCGAAACAAACGAAATCGCCGAAGGAGCATACTACGCAAAAGGAAAAATATGGGGAAACCTCAACAGAAGCCCACTCGCCAGCGAAGAAATCAAGTGACGTGTAATTTTACAGCCAAGCACTGTACGCGTGTTTGCATTTCCACACCCATGTACCTGCTAAGGTATGGAGGGAAAAATTCACATTCTACTAAATTAAAATATTATTTTTAAATCTCCGATTTTTATTTGATATTTTTATTGTTGTTCGTTGAAATTAACATCTTTTCATGTATGATAACTTGATATTTTCAAAGTTAAACAATACACTTTTAAAATCGGTTTTGGGTATACTACATAACCTCGAATTGAACCACCCACCCCTGTTCGAATACAGACACCCGAGCAGTTTTCAAAAATGGCCAGGGTGTCTATAAGTGAGAGCAAATCTGGCTCAGTTTGGTATATTTCTTGTGTCAGATTTGGTTTTCCATTTCAGTTACAGACACCTTTTCCAAAAATATTCTGAAAATTTTATCAAATTTCAAGTTTCTTGATCTAATTTGCATAAATTACCATTATATAGAAGATTAAGTAGCATATAATTTATATATATGGTTATACAAAGCTCCAAAGCTCTTATAAATCTATTAAATACAAAAAGAGATTTACAATGTTAAATTCACTTACAACCCCTTTTGCAGTTCAGTTATAGACACCTTTACTTTAAAAAAATCGAAGGTGTCTGTATCTGAGCACTTCGGGTGTCTGTAAGTGAAAGGGGATGGGTGTCTCAATTCGAGGTTATGTAGTACATCCCACTTGCTTACTTCAAAATTATCAATAATGTAAATATTTAAAATATATTATACATAATAATTCCACTCCCAAGCAGGTTCATGTAAAGTCATGAAATCAAAAGTAAAGAAAACCTGCTGAGTCACTTTAACTCTTCCCAAAAACTAGAAATACTAAATCAAGAGCACATGAAGAATCTTTTGGAAATTGATGTTCCACCAGAAATCTGGGAAGATGCGTCAAATAGGAATTTGCTTTCCTTTAATTAAGAATTCGTGTTGGAAACTAAAAAAATTAGATTTGTAAGAAGAGGGATACAATATTTCCATCTCGTATCATTCCTCACTAACTTAACCGAACTAGTCCTCTCAGATAATAATATATCTGATATATCTGCTGTTTCCAATCTAAAAAACCTGAAGAACCTTTATTTAAATTATAATGACATCGAAGATATTTCAGCACTTAAATCTCTTACTGATTTAACTCACTTATAATTAAATTCAAATAGAATAACTTCCTACATTCTAGCTTTACCGAGTTTAGTTGAATTAGAACTCAGCGGTAACATGCTACAAGATAAATCTGGGTTACAACATTCTCTTAAACTAGAGACATTAGATTTGTCTGAAACAGAAATCACAGATCTACATACTATTCCTCATCAGCTATTCGGTTTGAAAGCTTTATGTTTATCATCTAGCAATATCACAGAAATATCATACCTTTCTAACTTCGTAGGTTTGTAAATTTTAAATTTAGGTTATAATTAATGGCTTTAAAATATTGTGCCTCTTAAATTCTGCACTTAACTTATAGAATTAATAATATATTACACGAGTGTTGCTGACATATGGCCTCTTCAATTTATGATAAATCTAAAAGCATTATACATGGAACATACTTAAGTTGTTGATCTGCATCCACTGTAGCACTTGTATAAACTAGAGAGAATAATTTCACCTTACACACGCATAATAGACGTATCTCCGTTATAGAAGTTAACTAAATTAGATTCCTTGAATTTTAGATAAAACTAAATTACAAATGTAGAAACACTTAAACACCACTAGAATTTTTCAGAATATGACTTTTCAAACTAAAAAGTTCCGACATCAGACGAGCTCAAGTTCTACAACAAAATACTCTCTGTTCACAGTTCCCAGAAGTAAGTTAGAAAAATCAAAACTGAAAACAGAACCTCAAAGTTCCGAGAGCTAATGACTCACCAAAGAGAATACGTTAACTTAAACATAAACGAGCAGATTAGAGCTGTAAACATGAAGATTGAAATATGGGCGCAGTTCATTCAGAACTCCAACGCTGATTAATGAGGTAAATTTGATATATATTCATTTATGAGACTGATAAGATTAATAATCAATATTATTTAATCAATTGAATATTAAATTGTTTCAGCTACAGACCCCAAATAGAGTTCAGTTTAGGCCCTTTTAATCATAAATATTAATGGGCTCATAAATATTAATGTGGGTCAGTATTCGAGGTAGTGTAATAAAGGCATCAAAATTATCACAATAACAAATGATATAACAATTCCACTCCCACTCAGTTATCAATTGCAATTAGAAATAAAGAAGACCTGCTGAGTCACTTTAACTCTTCTTGTAATTCTGTGTAATATTTTCCTGTTTCTGAGTAAGTGCTTACGCTCTGTGGCCATCTCCTTTTTGTGCACTTGCGTGAGAATGCGCGAAATGCGATTCTCCTTTCTTCCTCTTGTACGTAGTTCTACGCGACTGAGGAGGAATAAGTTTTGATAATATCTATAACCGAATCTAATATTTAGTTCAGGATTAAGGTCTTCAAGAACAGTCCGTATGACAAATAGCAAATAAACGAGGAGCTCCCTTTTAATTACTCGTTCGACTCCGAGAACAAATTAGTTCTTAATTCACCCGAAATCGGAGTGAAAATCTCGTCCCCCGTTCAATTCCAAATAAGCAAAAGTGAAATAATTAGAGTTACAAACGAAATCGTAGTTCAGCGCGTGAACGGAATGTGCGTATTAAATCTGGTTAGTAACAATAAAATAATTCACCAAATCACACTAGTAGGGCATTTGATCTCAGAAGGTGAGAAATTGCTCTTCAAAGCTGAAAACAAACCAGACAACAAAAAATACATCGCAGTAGGCGTAAACAAAGGAAGAATAAACGTAGAAGCAATCGAAACAAACGAAATCGCCGAAGGAGCATACTACGTTAAAGGAAAAATATGGGGTAACCTCAACAGAAGCCCACTCGCTAGCGAAGAAATCAAGTGACGTGTAATTTTACAGCCAAGCACTGTACGCGTGTTTGCATTTCCACACTCATCATATTTCTTTTCTCAAAAAAGTTTTATCTTTAAAATCACTCAATAATTAAACAAAAGTAGAAATAGAAGAACTAAAGTGTTTAAATTACACCACTCCAAATGATAACAATATTGTGTTAAACACTTAATATAACATAACTGTAAAACCAAATTCATACCATTGAAGAGAATATTGTATAAATAAAAGAATTCCAAAGTGCATCTGATCTTTTGAATTAACCTAACAAAACATATTATAACGCGTTCATTTTTCTGTATCCTGATTATTTAGAACATACATAAGAATATATAAATAGAGGTATTAGTTCTGCTACATTTTAACTGGCTGCTATTTCAACGCTAACAAAGATTAAAAACTCTGGAAATGAATCAGAATCTGCGTGGGCTAATTTAAGAATCAATAACTTATTGCAGCAGACTCCTAATGTTGATATGTTTTTCACAAATAGATACAAATCAGTTTAATAAGTTATAACTTAACTAAAAAATGAAGTAAAGTAAGCAGCATAATTAATATCTATCAACGATACAGAATAAGATATACGCGCAAAAATAGGAAGCAATAATACTTATTTTTATATTAACAATTATAGTTAATTAAATAGTTCTATTCCTTTCTCAAATTCAAATATTTATTAAAATAATCCTTAAAATATTATAATAATATTCAGATCATTCAGCTATCCTGAAGTTCTACAAAAAACAATTTACGAATTGGCTTCTCTGTATGATAGAATTTTCATATATTTTGTTGAAGGCACAAAAATTTCGAATATCATATTTGAGTTATATTAAATATCGTATATGTCAATCATTTAGATATAAAACAACATTAAAGTTATCATTGATAAAATATTGAGTTATCGCAATAATATTATTCAAAATATTGATTCTGATTTTATTGATATTATTGTAAATGAGGCAAATAAATTAAATTCAAATGTCAATTATAATATAATAAATAATGGAGTACGTTCAGAAATAAATAAAAATTACAATTCCGTTTATATATTTTCTAGAAACTCAGGTTTTATAAATTGCAAGCAGCGCATTAAACATTCATTTGTAAAAATCTACTTAATTGCAGAGAGCGTAAATAGTTAATTGTATTTGATGTATCGCAATTATTTTGATTTAGTTATATAGTTTACAAACACATCGAATTTTGAAACAGTATAAATATAATCAATAATTTCTTACGTAAAACAATGTGTATATGATGATGATATATAAATAGGAATGATTAACAAAAAAATAATATTTATTTAATCAATTTATTTACAGAACTAATATTTAGGTACGCTATATAAATTAGTAGAATATAGTTAACTTATATTTGAAGTAGATGTAAATTGGTACGATACAGTTTCAAGAAGCATTTTATTAGACCATTCTACAAACAGAGTAATCAAAGATCCTTTCTCTTAATTAGCTTCGCCCTATTTTACTAATTCTAACAATGTTGTAGAACACTTCATTTAACTCACATAGGCAATATTTAATTCGAAAGAAATAGATTTCTAATATACTGGACATATTAAAAGTTAACTTACAGAAGTATATGATTATATAGAAAAGGATATGTTCACAAAGAAAGTATTTACCTTGTATTCAATAAAAAATCGACATATAGACTATTAAAATATTTTGTAGGTAAGTAACAAAGCTTTAAGTATGTTGTTTAGAACTCCATACAAGCAATGCATACAAAATGATCCTTAAATAATTAATCTTAAATAGAACTATTAATAGTATACATCATCAACATAAACAAACCTAGCTAGTTTAAGAAGTTCTACATCTTATTCGCATAATGTTAATTGCACATATATTTTAGGTGAAGTATGTTTGGATAGTAGTTCTTCATATATTAACACTAAACTACTGATAATGAAAAATAATGTTGTGGCTACCCCAAATAGAGAGTGCCAATTTAATCAATCAATATATTTCTAATTTCATTTTGGATATGAATTAATATTAGAACGAATTAATAATAGCGATTATACCAACATCACTGGTGATATTACAGGTTTTACTATACTAATACATTAAGCTTATTAATTAGCAGCTCAAGGTTAAACAAATTAAATTTATACGCTGTTAAATTAATATATTTAAGCAAAATCAAATACAAATCAACAATAAATAATGAGTTCACAATTATTTAAATATTAAAATTTTTCAGATGTATAAATTAATGCTATTTTGAGCAATTAAAACAGTACAGTGGTTCCGTTCATAGTTTATGATTTACTTAATAGACTTGATGAAATAGCATTGTTCGGCTAGATATCTTACAATTTAGAAAATTTAACATAAAATACAAATATTCTTGAAGTTTAGCTAGGTCATATATCCTACGATTCATAAGAGATAACATTAAAGTAATATTTCGCATAATAATATTGTCTATATATGTCATAATAACCTAAAGAGTGGTAAAATAATATCACTGTCAAACGTTTATAGTTGTATAAAGATATAATGTCATATTATCAGCTCCACTACTTTACTTACTCATCAGGGCCGAACTGGAGAGAGATAATGTAGGAGCAGCTGAAGGCTCAGCCATCTGGTAGAACCGGTAAGTACAGAATCGGCGCCATAAACGGAAAGATGGCGATCACCAAAGCGCTCGTCGTGTCCAACAAGAACCTCGACCACCAGACCGGCGTCAACGGCTTCCTGACCGTCGTGCTGAACAAGGACTTCGACCTGGGGATTCAGGAGGACTACACCCTGCTGGACGAAAACGCGAGATTCATCCACGGAATCAACGACTCGAAGCACATAGAAGGCGTGCGCAAGATCCTGCTCGACTTCGGGTACCTGAAGCGCGTCCGCATCAACATCACCGTGAACGACTACAACGACGTCTACGAAACGGATTTAAGCTTCTGGGACAACGCCCTGGAGAGAGCGAACAACGACGAGTTCACGCTGGTTGTTTCCAAAGACAAAACCGTGTTCAACAACTACCTAAGCGCCGCCGACTTCGACTCCTCCGAGCTCCACCAGCGTACCGTGATCTTCAACGCCGCCTCGCGCTACTTCTTCCAAGGCCAGATAGTGGTCACCCAGTTTGGAGCCATGGACGCCTTGCTGGTTGTCTACAGAGATGTTGTTTTGAATGATGACGAAACGATCGCGAACTACCCTCTGTCTGAAAAAGAATTGTACTATTTGAACAATGATACAACTACTGATGTAAATAAGCTAAATAAACTGTTCTAAAACTTAAATGCAAGAGATATACTACAAACATTTACTATTATTTCGAAATTTCCTGCTAATTACCAATTTATCTAAAAGTTTTAATATTTACGAGTGGAATGTATAATAATGTGCTATATATTTTCAATACCCTTAATAGTATATATATTATTTGTTGTTAAAAATAACTTTGATTAAACAGCCGTGAATTATTAGTATTTTGAAGACTAATGCTTTGATATTGACGAAAAAATCAGTTAATCTACTAGATTATATGTAAAATAACATGAAAATTTGTGTACTTATTTATACAAGAATACATTATCAAAAATACCAGAAAGTTACCATCACAAAGAACTGAACATTGTGAGAGTTCTGAACAAGCTGGCTCCAACCAGATTTTATGTATTTCCGGATGACGCCAGAACGTTTAACTTCCAACAAATCAAGATGGTGTTGGCGAACATCCACAATCCCTAATACATTATGTCGCATCTACATCACATTCAGCTGGAGCACGAGAATCTGTACGTTTCCTTTTAATTGCTGATTTCGCAGTAACAGTACTCGCTGATGCTGAACCAGCTCAAACAAAGAAAATCGTATCTAACTAGCAAACATGTTTAAATAATGGGAAGCAAATAAGTAATATATCGTATCAATTAACGATCATTTAAGGTACCTCAAATGAGATTGTATATGTCCAAAGAAAAGAACGGTTCAAAAATAGTATCGACCATTCATTCGAAAGTAGCGTCAAGAGTAATATCGAATACTTTAAGTTTTGACAGCAGTATTTCAGAAGATTTCAATATATTAGATATTATTTAAACAGATTTAATAGAAAGAGAACAGTTAACCCCCTGCTAAATAAGTTCAGTATGTTTTGTAAAAACTTTAGAAAGTATAACACTTGCAGATTATATAGCGATGTCTATAGATTTAGAATGAGTAATTTAATAAATAACTTCATTATAATACCTCTTATAGTACTTTTAGTACGGACATTTCATCAATTTCTTATTCTTCTGCAATTCTTTCGGCTGCTTCAGTTGCAGTTTCATCCTCGTAGATTTTTGTTTTGAATAATTTTCCTTCGATTTCCAGTTGTAACTTGCATTTTACTTTATGTGTTTTATTTTCGTGCTCTTATTATTTTCGCATAATTATAAGTCCGATTTCTTTGATGTATTTTGGGTCCATTTTGTTTGTTTGGACGAAGTCTCTGGCTAAACGATAAGCGTTTGATGATTTGAAAACTGGTAGTTGTATGGTTTGGTCTTAAACTTCCAGGTCAAGGATGATAATGGGTTATTCGGCTAGTTTTGATTTGATTCTGATTGTTTCTTCTTTGAGAATAGATGGTTTAACGCTATTGTGTGATTTGTAGAGGCCTCCGTTTTTAATTTGCTGGTCTAGTAAGTGCACGTTCACGTATCTCAGGTTTTTGCTCCAGTATTCGCTGTGTTCAACTTTTGGTTCGGCTACTTTGTAGTCGAATGCCATTGCTCCTTTTTTGATCACTTGTGGTGGTAGAATAACAGTATCTGTGTTGTTTCCTCTGTTTAGCTCTCTAATTTTTTCTTTTTGTCTTTCAAGTTGCTTCATGAGAGTGTTCGCGTTGTATCTGATTCTCTTCTCCGTTTCTGGTTCCTCGTTTAATTTGTCCAGGTCGTTCATTTGCAAATTGTCAGAAGTGGGCGACAGAAGTTGTTTTTGCGTTAAAAATCTGTTCTTTACCTCATCGGTGATTTATTGCTTGGAGTGGAATGAGTTTGATTAAAACAAATCGTTGTTTTGCGAGTGCTAACTTGCTTCCCAGCTCTTCTATAGGTAATATGGAATGTTACTGTTAGCGTTAACGGAACGTTTGGTTATTTTTGCGTTTTGTGAAACTGGGAACTGATCGTCCTCAAGTGAAGGTGAATATTGTAGTGAGTCCTGACCTGTATTTTCATCCTCCTTCTTGAAGAACATCGAGTTTGGCGACATATACCCGTTAATTCTCTCCTTGACCTCCTATTTTTTAGTTTCTACTATTTTGGTCAAGCTCTGTCGCCAAGGGGACGAGTAGTTCTCAACGTCCCGTACCACTTCAATAAACTAACCGTTCTTTACAGCCTCTTGTAAATCTTTGAAGATGAAGAAGTTGAAGTTCTCCAGAAAATGATCCAATTACTGCGAATTCTGTGAGCAAATCTCGTATTATAATCCACCTAAACGCTATGAAAGACGCTGCGCATCAAGAGAAGAAACTTAACGGTCACGTGGTCTCTGCTTTACGTGATCCAGGTGCGTTCCTATTAATAGACGAAGAGGGAACGTTTTCTGATTGGACTGGTGCTTTATTATTTATTCTACCATTTACGTAGCGAACTAAAAAGAATCAGCTGATATAATGTTGTACACTATTATCACACCGAAAGCAGTTGCCGGAATACTTTTTATCGAATCTGGGATCATCATCTCCAACTCGACCTGATATCTTTCGTCAATCGTCGTATAAATTTACTATAATCTCTCCATAAGACTATTCTTACCGGATTTACTCGCACCCACTAAATATATAGTTGCTTTGAATTATTCCATTAAATGAAGCGGAAAATATATTTATATCTATTTACCGTACAAACAAAATATACATCACTTTCTCATCCAATCTAATGATTTCTTAAACCGAACAGTATTTGTGTGAATGGGTTCGTCCTGATCCTCGCTTTCTTATTCATTTCTTTCTAATTACTCTAATTTCTACTTTTTCATATATTTTTTGTGCACATTAGCTTCTTTAGCAGTTTAATCAGCCTAAGAATATTCTATGCCAATAAATTAATCTCCACTACGAATTTCTTTTGAACTTCTATTTGAGTTTGCATGCGCAATATCTGCTGATGTTGCGTGCTACAATTCTTATTTAAATCCAGTGTTGTTATCACCTCGGTGTTAATCTTGGGTACTATAAGTTCTACAGTGCAGAATACTAAAACTACTTATTAAAGGTGCTAATATTTTTTCGCTTTAACTATCACTGTCATCAAACATAGCATCAATTTCTTCAATTTTACTCAATAAATTACCGTTACTTATACTATGTATCTCATCAATTACTAATGGTTCATTCTTTTCTTTAGCAGTACTTGATGACTCTGATAATGACAATGCAGCTTCTAGATCAAGTTCGTCGTTGTCTTGTTTAAAAAACTACAAGTCTGTTTCGTTTTCAATTGGAGGTTTCCAAGGTGACTAAATATGTTATAACAATGGTTCGTAGGGTAGTATTGGTAATTTTTATAGATCATTTTCTTCTACACTTGATGGGTCGAGTATAAAGTTTTTAAGAATTTAATTGTTTATCTGTAAAATGTTTTCTACAGTTTCTCCCTGAGTAAAAAACGGATGTGTTATAAGTTAACGCATATTTTATGATCTTCCAAGTCTTTTTTCAGGTTCACACAATAAATTATTAATTAAATCCTGAGCTTCAGGACTTAAATATTAGAATTCTTCGCTGTAATTTGGTTTAATGTCTTTCCATTCAGAACTTTACATTTTATATGCTAGTTAATCTGGATCATCTTCTTAAAATGCTACTTGACCGCATAACATTTCATACAATATGCATCCAAGCGCCCAAAAGTCAACAAATTTCCCATATACTCCTTGTTTATATTGTTCTGGACTGATGTAATTGAGAGTTCCAACAACTGTGTTATTTTTGGATGCGATAAACAATGATTATTACCTGCTCAGTGACATTTCCATATCAATTTCTTTAGCCAAACCGAAATCTGCAAGCATAATATCTCCTTTATGTGTGATTAAAAAGTTTTATGGTTTTAAGTCTCGGTGAATAAATTCTTATTATGTTAAAAGCTCTCTATAATTTTTAATTGGAGTTTTGTTTGATGACTATGAACCAGTACTCATGTGAGATCTACTAAATGATAATCTTCTCGAATCTGTGCTCGAATCAAGTTCTAGGACCAGTTTAGAGTTCTTTTTGGTGGGTTCGTTTGAGTCGTTCAAAAGAGCTGATGCAAACCCTTCGTTCTCGGACTCATCCGAGGAACAGCCTAACTAACAGTTTAATTTTGATCTTGCGATCATTTTTTGTTAACTCCCCTGCCTAAATATGATTGAGCTGGGTCTAGGAACTTCTTATATCGCGAATTCGAACGGTTCCGTGAAATCATCTTTGGATTGATTTTTTATCAATTGTATTCTTTCTTTAACATCAAAATCGTCATCAAGACCTATTGAAGCGATTACATCAGTTCCATGCAAAAGTAGTACAGCTTATAACATTTGAGCAAACCACCGGCGGACCCAGTGTTCAGGCAAACATCCACACGAATTTAATAAATTGGACAAATCTCCACCAGCAGCATAGTCCATAGCAAAATATAAAGCTGAATCATCTTAAAATACATAATGAAGCTTTACAATGTACTTTGAGCTAAAGTGTAGCATAACTGCACGTTCAGTTCGCACTCTCACTCCTTCTTATGAATTTCCGACTTTTTCCTTGAATATCTTTTTCAATGCGTATATTTTGCCATTTGGCTTGTATCTAACTAGGGTAACGACAGAATACGCGCCTTTTCCTATCTAATGAATGGGCTTAAAATCATTAATAGAGACACCAGCACGTCGAGATCTCAATCGTAGAGATTCTCGTGCCATAAAATTTTGTATTTACTCGCCATTAGTAGATTACGATTTATAGACAGAAGCTCTTGAATAATGCGTATCAAATTCATCATTTTAGTTTTCTACAGCTCGAAGGTCCGTTTCACGTTTCATTTGGTACTCTGTGCGTTAGACTATAGTATCTGTCACTAATTTTTTGAATATTTTAGTCATGTCATCGAGATCCATTTTGAGGAATGGAATAAATTTAACTTATAAAAACATCATTTATACAATGTTTATTTTATAAATATAAGATTATTATAATAATCAAACTCACACATAATGACCCCAAACTATCAAATTAGCCCATTAAGTATCAACCGCATCTAATTCAAACCAATTGGCACTTTATTACAAAGCTTATCCATAACCCTTTCTAGCTTAAATGAGTTTATCACATACATTTTTGAACTGTTCAATATCTTTTTTATCAGCATCATTAGAAATTTATTTGTCTTCGATTTGTTCCAAATTTTCTTTTATTTGTTTTATATGCATGATATTATCAGCAATTCGTTTTTGTTTTTCTGCTAAAAATAGTTATTTTTCTGCCTATTCGTCAACAACAATAAGTTATATATTCTTTCTGTGACTTTCAGCATCATGAACATCAGTTAATTTTTCTTCAAACGAAGCGACTTTATCAAAAATATCAAGAAATTCATTATTTAAAGTTTTTTGTTGTTCTTTTAATTCTTTAATATCTATTTATTTAGTGTACCTCAATTTGTAGTATCTTTTTCGTGGATTCTTAGATTGCTATTTACATAATTTAGCAATTTCTTTAACTTCATCAGAAAGTTTTAAAGAATTAGCATCAATTGTAGGTTTAAATTCTCGAACTATGTTCGGCAATCTTATTAATCTTGACGGGGAGTTTTATCGCTGCATAATTTGACTATAAATGTGGGCTTCTAGGTTGTGATCTTATTAGTCTTAAAACTGTTATTAGAAAGGTAATATGGGCGATTTAGCTTTGCTGTAGCCATACTTTTCGCGCAACATTGATATTTTAGCAGATTCAATGTAGTTGTCGGAACTGTGTTATCTTTTGGCTGATGCCATTGGAGATAGCGCCATCGAATGGAGTGGCATTATTTAAAGATTTTGATGTTCTGAATTGTAGTAACTTTATCATACAGAAAATGAAGCTGTTTAATTCACATTCAATTTCCATATTCATTCTATTTCCATATTAGATACAAATTTACAATGTAATACACTGATATATTTTCTTTTATCTGTGATGAATAGTATAATTATAATATTATTGGCAATAGTTTGATATGTCGATTTGTAACCATGCGATTTAATATCAAATAGATCTCTTTAGTTCATTCTTCTTTTCCCCTTATTAACGTTATCTGTAAATTTCAAAAAGTAACCCAAAATACTTTCACTCATCGAATTTCCCCTTGAATTCGTCGGCCAAATTATTTAACTCTTCGGCGTTTTTGCACAAATTAATTTTATTTTGGAATCGCCTCCGTTCGTTGACGATTTTGTTCAGTTTTTGCTCCGTTTTAAGGTCTTTCGTTTCGTTCGCGAATATTTGTAGTTGGATTATTCTGGATTTGTTCTCCGTTATTTGTTTATTCAACGCTGTTTTAAAGAGTTGAGTTGATTACTGTTAGTCAATTACAACGAAGAAGGCGTTTTGTCTGTGCTAGTTTGTTAATTGCTGTTTTAATTGAAGTGGAGCGGAGATTGACGCGCACTTAATTTCAATCTGTATCAAATCTGACATTATATGCGTAAATTAGTTGTTGTTGTGCTTTTCCTTGGATATGAGCGCGGTCAGGGCCTGAATCGCGTCCTCGGAGGTTATGTCAAACGCCTCCAGATTCTAGGTTAGATAAAACATGTAATTCACCTTCTTCAGGGGTATAGTTGCTGAACTGATTGCATTTTTACACGCCTGCTGATTCTGCTAGATGTCAGCCGCAATTCGCGCAAACTAGCGCTTTACCTCAGCCTCCTCCTCAAGTGCTTTTTACTGATTCGACACCAATTAATTGCTCTAATAACTCGAATTTTTCATCGGAGACATCGGCCTGTACGAACCGCTTCGCTGTGAAATGCTTTACTCAATCTCTTTACCATAGGTTTCGAAACCTATCTACAATGGAGTCATTGGACGCTTTCTAACAATTTCTTTCTACACTTTTTGCTCGGACTTATCCTAAAGGTTAATTACCTCAAGCTTAGACCGCTGAGTTAGACGTAATGGAGAGTATTTTGGACTTTACGCTCGTTATAGCTGCATTTAATACAGTTTTGGGTCCTCCTATTTTTTATAGGTGGAGCTAAGAAGAACTGCGCTCATATATATTTTGTTGTGAAAATAAATATTTCTATTTAATGGCATTAGTGCTTTGTTAATATCTAAACGCTATCTAATTGTGTATTCCACTCTAATGTAAATCCAGCAAATAGGTTTTGGCACTTACATGATTCCGCAGCATTTGACTAAAGAATGCATTACAGAAGCCCTAAAATAAAATTATACGTACTTTGATTGTGCATATTTGTATGGAAATGAGAAGTAAATAGGAGAGGCGCTTTCTGAGCATTTTTAGACTAATGATAGGTCGAAGTATTTCATTTCTACGAAGCTTTGGAATACGAATCACACTGCCTAGCGTGTGAAGAATCAGCTTGAGTTCTCATTAAAAACCTTGTAGCTCGAGTATTTGGATTTGTTTTTGGTGCATTGGCCTGTTCCGTTTGAGCCGGCTAGTTTGAAGGAAACATGGCAGGCGATGGAGGCTTGTGTTGATTCCGGACTAGTGCGTTTCATAGGTGTGAGTAATTACAGTGCTAAGCAGTTATCTGAGTTGTTGAGTTACGCGCGCATTCGTCCGTACACGAATCAGATCGAGGTGCACCCGTTCTTTTAGAATCGCGATTTGATCTCCTTCTGCCACTAGAATCACATTCACGTGACCGCATATTCACCACTGTGCGGGAACTACGACAATATCCCCTCCATAGCCGAACTCGGTGAACAGCTCGAAATAGCCGACATGTGCGCGAAATACGCCAAAGACCCGGCCCAAATCGTATTGTAATGGCACCTGCAGCACTTCCCACTCCACTATTCTGTAGTTCCGAAAACGTAGACTATTGAGCGGATTGGGACAAACAGATAAATTAATTTTGAGCTCACGAAGGAGGAAATGGAATTCATTGATAAACTCGGAGCGAATGAAAGAGGGTCGGACTCGATGAAACTGTTCGGGATGGAAGTTTTCGAGTGAAATGTAATTGTTAACTTATTCATAAACGCATCTTAATAATAGTTAGTATCTTAAGTGACACACCTAAATTCATCAATTTTTCAAGTTAACAACTTCATTTAGTTATTTAGATTACAGGTATTATATTTTAAGGCGCTACGACTATTCATAGACTCTAGATCAAAATGCACTTAAATGATGAAATCGCTCTCGGAAATCGCTCAATTTAACGATTTTAAGTGTTTACAGCATTCTTCAAAATTTAAATAAGAAACCAATAACTAATTCAGTTATTCGTTCAATAAATATTGACATTATAGTAACTATTTATAATATATTATTTATAATACATTAAATTTCACTTATTGTTTGGACATTTTGGACTAGTGTGCCCCATTCCTTTGCACGTGCTGCATTAATAAAGTGTATTTTAATTATTATATTTAGTGGGACACTCATTTGCATTATGACCTGTGCCATTACATTTGGAACAGGTAACAACTCGAATATTTTGATTATGTTGTATTGTAGATTAACTATATGTTGGTGCTGTTGTTTAATATTTTGGCGTAGTACAAGAGTGGATTTTTGATGGTATTGGACTATCTTAAACTGTTTTGTGTAATACAGGCAACATATTTTTCTATTAAATCCATGAATTTTACCATTCTGAAAGCCAAGTAGTTTTTTATTTTGAATATTAAACTATTTGCATTTAAGAAGGCCAAATATTAATAGATTAAAACATATTTTGCTATTATAGAGACTTACTAATATATGTGTTATTTTATAACTATTCTACTTCATAATAATATTATATTTCAATATCAATTTTAATTTTTCTTTCTTTGGTATGTTCAACACAAATATACATTTATATGAAGTGGAAGCATTTTATAATTTTAGTTAATTTTATAATAATCGGTTAATATTTCAAAGTAAGCAAATTATATCTGAATATATTTTACTTTTCTTAACTTCAACTACACTTCTTTTTGAAGATTATTTTGGAAGGGGTATGTGGCATTCAAGAATATCAATTTTCAGAAAATTTCACTTTGTGTTTGGGCAAAATTTCTTCACTACTTGTTTGGACATTGTGGGCTGCAGTGTCCCTTTCCATTGCACGTATAACATGTGTATTTATCATTTTCATTATAAAATTTTGTGGGGCACACATTTGCATAATGACCATACAGTTATGTCACCTCAAAGTGACCTTTTCTATTTACTATGTGAGTAATTTTATATTAAAATATTTTTCCACTTCTAATGCGGATGACAAATTCCAACAAGCAACCTCAAGATACAGATCGTTAATAAACTACTCATTAACGCTAACGTGCTAAAACTATGTTAAAAATCGAATCAGATCATCACCGATAATCTGGATTCAGTGTCCATTATTCCAAAAAGTAAAAATAGAAATTGCCACATGTAATAAAAGGAAGGCAATGACAAAAATAAACGCAGTAGAAGATGTTTGGGGAAGGCTAACTAATCCACTTAACTGACTTAGGCGGATCTGACGCGTTTGTATTTTCTTCATTTCTGGGTCCAACGGAGGAATTCATAAAATATTGTACCAATCTGAACAAGTTATATCACTCGTTTAAGATGTCCCTGTGTAATTTCTACGTTTTAGTCAACAAAGATAATTTATGAAAGATTTTATCTCGAAAATATATGGTAGTTAAGCTGGATTGAAGAAAAGAATAAGAGGATCCAACAATTGGTGTACGGACGCGATATGTAATTTATAACTAGTAGCACAAACACTGGACCTACAGGGGACCTCCGTGTTCATCTTCAACTAGGTCAATCTAAACGATTTTAGGTATTTCTTAATCACGAAAAACAGTGGAGGACTTTTTCTTTCAATCTTAACCGGGAGCTCAAGATGAAGTCTTGGTACTTCGGTTAATTAGAATTATAATTCAGGCAGTTACAGTCGCTTTCATTCTCAAAATACAAAAAATGATTGTATTTTTATTTCTTGAAGAATGAAATCAAGTGGGTTAGTCAGGCCCAGTATTAAATAATATATTGATGCTACTCTAAAACAACAGTTATTTTACTTATGATCTTCCACTTCCATTTCATAATGAGAAAACGATTTCCTTGATTAATCTATTATCTAAGAACTGGTAAAGTTGAAACTTCATGCTAAATTATTTTATGTAATTTGTGATTTTATATCTGCGTTCCAGTCCAGCTAAACTTAAATAGATCTTTAATTTATTGATGACATTGCAAATTTAATGAAAATCTAATTAAGAAATGCACACACAGGTCAGGTGATACAACTATTATTGAACAATAGGGTGATATAAGTATATAATAAATTTCAAACTTCACGCTTACCTATAACTCAAAAGGTTACTTTGAGTTTTCATCACTGTATCCTTTACATTTGAAACAAGTGAGTATATTAGTTTAGTCCGGTTCACCATAATTTTAACCTTGTGTGTGACATTAGTTCCCGTAATGACCAACTAATTTACATTTATAACAAACAATACTTTATTGACTTATTGAAGCTTGTTTTGGTAATATTTAATTTTTTGTATAATTTGGACACTCTTTTGAATAGTGTCCTGGTTAATTGCATTTAAAACATGAATTACTTAAATGACTTATCATCATTTTTATTATAGATATTTCTTCTTCTGATAATTATAATTTTACGAAGTTTGCTCCTCTAACTTTATCAATTCCGACCTCTTTCATTAATTATAAAGTCACGATAAGCTCTTATTCTAAACTTCCAGATTCTTTATATACTAAGCGCTTTATTTCGTTTTGTTTTGTCCATTATGATCCATTGCTACTTATGTGTGCTTTGCTTCGTTCATCAAAATTATTTGTTGAACCAACGTAATACGTATTGTTAGCACATTCGTAAGCATAGACAATACTTTTATTTTTGTTTATATTTTAATGTTATAACTCAACTATTTCTACATCATCACTGTATGACATTTGATAAGAAGTGGGTTATAATATAATTGTTATCGATTTATATTAATTTATTCAAAATTACATAATTTATTATAACATTTAACTTAAGTACTTTTGTAAGCAATTTAAGCAATCCTATTTTGAGAAACTTCGATTTTTATAATTATTACATTATTGTTATAATGTTAGT
This sequence comes from Hexamita inflata, assembly GCA_963988835.1. NCBI lineage: Eukaryota > Fornicata > Diplomonadida > Hexamitidae > Hexamita > Hexamita inflata. The sequence continues at coordinate 411,082 of CAXDID010001173.1, forward strand.
GATTATACTGACATTTAATATAACAATTCACCAACTTAGGCTCTTTAACATCTGATTTCCGTCTTATAAATCTTTGGCGAGTATTTCGCATTCTTCTTTGTAGATATTCTTCTTGTTGCGTTTGTAAGTTTCGTTATATAGCATGATTAGCGCTCGAGTTGATAGTTTAAATATGTTTATGTCTTCAACGGTTCTGCTGCGCCTGAGTAGAATGCTTGCTCCTTCAACGTCTTGTTTGATGTACAGCAAATATCCGAGGTTGAAGGTTATAATTGGGTCTGCTTTGATTTCGAGTGCTTATCTGAATAGTTTTTCAGCTTAGTTTATTTTTCCTTGTAGTTGGAATACGATTCCGGCGATGTTCAAAATTCTGGCTGCGCGTGGGCTTTGGAATTTGTTTTTCTCTTCTTCGAAGAGTAGTTTGTCCAGTGTTGTGAATGCGTTATGGAAGTCGAATAGTTTCATGCTAGATAGTATATATCCGGGCTAATGCTCAATTTATTAGTAAAGTAATCGTGCTTCGTCGAATTGGCCCATGTTGAACATGTTATTCGCCTTAAGGTTGTAGTACATGGGCGAGTCAATTTGGTACATGTTAAGAATAGACAGTGAGGCGGAGAATTCGCCCTGAACGAACAGAAGAAGCGCTTCAATTACTTTTAATTCTGAGAATTCGTTCGATTTATCACCATTTTATTTCAGGGATAAGTTTTGGGCGCTCGTTAGAGTTTCCTCAGCGTTTTTGAAGTCATTAAATTTTACGTAGAATAGGGTTAGGTTAGCTAGCAGCTCTAGGATGTTACCGTTGTGCGGAAAATTGGCTATCAGAGTTGAGATGAGGTTCTCGTACTGGGGGAGGTCTGCGTGGGCGAATTCCAGATAAAAACTATTTTGTATATTGGCTGTTTTTAAGGAAAATTATGAAAGAATAATTTATCACAACTTATACAAACAAATGCTAAATATATAATAGGGTTCACTCGATTTTGAAACTTCGACTCGTTTTGTATTGGCTAACATAGTCTACCAGTCCAGATAATTATTTCCCAAAATATCTTTTCAAGTTATCCGGAAGGTTTTTTCGCTATACTACAAATCTGGATATTTATATATTTATATATATAATAATGTACTTTTACACTATTTTAGCTATATTCAAATTTTACGAGGTTGAAGAACTGTGAATTGCCAGTAATATATGAAACAACATAATAATATAATAACAATAAAAGGCTCTTTAAGTTTTTGTCCAGCTCTTATATTAAAGCTTTAAAAGTGAAATTTAGTAAATTTTTCAATATGCGATATGGAGGTGGAGAATATATTAAAATTGCAATTACTACATAGAATGAACGATTAGGCTTGGCGTTTCGACGTTAGAGCTGAAGAGGCATTGCTGAAATACCAGCTTTGTTTAGTGTGATCGATGATGGATTCATTCGGCCGCGCTTCTCGTTCCTCGCCGCATCAAACTTCCTGAGATAGATCATCCCAGTTTCCAGAGCTTTAACAATTTTTGATTTTGACAAAGAAGACCGAACTAGTATAAACGAAAGTTAAGTGAGTGGGATATATATACATATAATACATAAATATTTATTATTTTATCATATAATCAAAAATTCACAACTTTCATTTGAGTGAACCCTATTATCTAAATATCGAAAATTCACTGATATGATCATAATTTTCTACAACCACCTATAGGTTAATGTGAAGTTGTACACACATTAACCAGTGGTCCTTATCCTTCCATACCAAACCATTCACTTGGCAATTATACAATATCAGCGCAACATTATTTATTGCCATTAAGATCACCACAAACATACTTGAAGCCAACTCCACATTCGTTGAGACTGACACATTAATTGTTTTATATCACATAATTTGGTGTTGTGCATTAGCACTAATTATTAACAATTGCACTATTAGGAACGGTGCATACACAAGAAGTTCCTGATAAAACTGTATTTGGAATAACATTGCATACACAACTAGAACCAACTAAATTTGTATTTGGTATATTGCAAACACACTGATTACCTGATAATATCGTATTAGTTAGTGTGCATGTGCACTTATTATTAATAATTTATGTATATGGAATTGTGCATTAACACGATGAACCAGATAATGTTGTATATGGTATTACATTACAAACACAATTATTGCCAATAAGTGATGTGAAAGGTATATTACAAATACATCTACCTCCAGATAGAATTGTATTCGGAATATTGCACAAACACTATTTCATGTTTGCTGATAATGAAGTATATTAAATTGTACAAAAACATTTGCCAGTAGTACTATCATATTGAGCATATGGAATCAATGAACATAAATATGTTCCAATACGAAATATGTTATTTTAGGCGTTTGCAAGCATTTAATTATTTATAGTTTAATTTGAAATTAATAAATTAATTTCAATTTGAAATTGTTATATTATCTAGTCGTATTTTAACTTTTAATCACTTATATTTCCCAATATTCTCTATTCTAAAATAGACGAATTAGAGTAAAGCTGTGTTAATAGATTATTGTTTACATTTGTAACATTTCCAGCAATATAGCTACTTATAGTAACCATGTTTTGAGTTTGGTTTGAAAATGCTTGAGCTCGAAGCGATTCTAGATTTGTTTGCGAATTGGTAGCTAGAGTGTTTATGTTTGTTTGCAACGTAGACGCATTACCTATGATTCGCTGCTCTAAAGTGCTAGAGTTAGAAATAATATTAGCCAACAAACTACTTTGGACTGTGTTAGTTTCTCCCTGCAACAGCGACTTTAGTGATGTGATGTTGGAGACCAAACGAGAGTCGATCGCATCTCTTGTGGTGTCGACGTATTGTTTCATGGCGGTGATATTTCCATTCACGCGCAGCTCAGTTTACAATACTTATGCGTCAACATACGATTTCAATGTTGAAATATTATTAATTAAATTTGTATTCAGCTACGAGCTGGTAAGTGTTAGGTTCGAAAAAGCTTGTGATCTTAATGCCTCTAAGTCATTGTGAGAAGTAACGGCAGCCGAGTCTATGTTTGCCTATAAGACAGTCGAGTTTCCAATAATTCTTTGCTCGAGTGTGCTGGAGTTCGACACTAAATTGGAAACAAGACTATTTTGGACTGTAGCGGTTTCGCTTTGAAGTTGTGCTTTCAATGCAGAAATATTATATATAATTCCCAGGTCTAGTATGTCGCGAGTTGTGTTTACATATTATTCCATTTTTGTGTTATTTGCAACAACAGCCTGGTCGCTTTGCTAAATACGCGCCAGCAATGATGAGTTGAGTTAGCTAGCGTTCTAAATAATTTTGGTTTCTAAATATAATGTTGTGCCAGTTATGTTGTTAAACAGTCTTTGATCCAACTAATTGAAGCTAGAATTTGTCAGTAATTCTTGTTTAAAAATTGATTAGTTTAATTTTCCTTCTAGAGTAGAGATATTATATTTTATCTACTCTTGTAAGCTTGTATCCAGAGATATTATTTCGTTCTAAGTCCAGTCATGAAGGTTCTATATTTCATTAGTAAGATTTTAACGAAGAATACTTATCTTTTGGTTCAGGTCAGCTGTTGCTTCGTTTTCTTTAATATCTAGAAGTGTCATTTGTTAAACTGTGTTGACGCAAAACGTTCCATTCAATTCGTAGCCATCACTACAAACGCATTTCGACTCATTAAATATAAACGGGAATATACATAAGATCTGTCCGCCTGCAATAACTCCATTTAGCAACTCGTTTAAACACAGCCCGTATACTACAAACTAGTTTAGACACACTGAGCAATTTTAGATTAACGGTTCTGAAACGATGAGCTAAAACTATATTGTTCCACTTTGGTTTATCTGAGAACAAACTTAAACTGAACTCACAAATATTTGAAGATTTACTTATAGTTCCGACACAATATAGCCATTATACCGACTTTCTTGTAGCGATGTACCAGTTATTGAACTATTCTGAAGCTATATCTCAATATCTTTTGGAATTATATTTACAAGCCCCGACCCGTGAGCTGTATTAAATCTAAATTGAATTTAAGACGATTATATTAATAAACATCTTACTATCTCAATTGATATTGATGATAATATTAAACCTTGCGCCAAAAATATAAACTCAGATTAATCTATTTGTAAATCACACTATATGCAAATCAACGCACATTTGACAATATTCTAATCAATTGTAACATTGAGTATTGATTGAGTTATAATCATTATATTTTAGTAGTGACCAAAAGTAGAAAACGTATATATACTGTTACTCATAACATTAAACTAAGAATTTGTTAAAGATTAAGTATATATAAATAATTATTACTACGTTAATTATTTACTAAAATTAATTTATGCAGTAATCTTCGTATTAGACTGATATTACTATTTTTTACAAAATTAATATTTCATTTCATCAATATATACTGTATAATCGCAAAGATTATTTTAATTTTTGAATAATTATTAATATATTACAATAGAAGATAAATGTATCATTAAAAAACATGTACACTACAATAAGTATTGTAAACAATAATACAATTATAAATCCATACATTCTGATCATATTTTATCCTGCAGCTTTTACACAGAGCAATGCAAACTAGATAACATAATATGTTTGAAAAGTATAATATGTTATCATGCCCTGTCGCAATGTAAAAGCTCTTTCAGAAAGTACTTTGCTGCTTGTTAGATGATAAACGACCGTCATTACAAAGCAACATAACCATTCGTTTACAATCTGTATAGCCGAGTAGAAGATAGTTGTTTTCTTAGAATTCGCATGTCTCGTATTTTCCTGCAGGGGCGACGTGCATGTTAAATCAAAACGATGCAACATCTAAATTCTGTAATTTTATGTTTGTAGCGCTGGCTAGAAGAAGTATTACAATAATTTTCAGCCGCTTTGGTTGTTTAGTACAGTATCACAAAAGTCTGTAGCTGTACTATTTTTATTAAAAATGTAGATGATACTGATTCATACTAAATTTGATTTATTAATCTCTTACAATATTGCAAACTATTTATATTTGTTCAGAATATTTATTAAAATAATTTTGAGATTCACAAACTTTGTGGTTTTTAATAACTTTCCACAAAGTATTCAATTTAATTAATAATGAAGACTCGGACAGGAACTTCACCCTTGATCCGCATAGAACAGATCTATTATGATTTTTAGATTTATACACGTTTGTTTATTAAAATGTAAGTTGAGCTCACTTAGAAGTTTAAGTAGTACGTGCAAATATTATATGCAGGCGTTCCAGGTCCAATCACATACTTCTACTTCATATCCAAAGTAATCTCCAGTTATAATATTACTTCTGATTCTACTATGTTATCGTTCTAAATACGGTATCTCAGCTCACACGTTATGCCTGGTGTCCACTTATTTACCACAGACATTTAGCGTTCAACTTAATTCATCTTAAAAGATAGAAACGCTTACGTAATAAGGTAAGACAGAAATCAGAAGTATATAGCTGTTCTGCACAACGATAATGTTGATAAGATGAGTTCGCATTTACAAAATGAAACAAAAAGGATTATAGTGTAATGCAGCTGACAACATTATTTGCATATATTAACTATAGTTTTACACGAATATTGTTTGTCTGTGGCATTCCATTTAAGGTAGGTATATAATATATTATATAAAAGTTAAACGGATAAGCTTCGTTTTCGTGCTGATTGAAAGTGGCAGGTTGAGCTGACTCATATAATATATAAATTTTTGTGGAGTAATCCTTCAACGGCGGGTTTGGTCAACTTGGTAGTTGGTCAAGAAATTAGCGCAGGTTTTATCTTAGTACTATGGTATTCGTAGCAATTACGATATTGTGTTTCTTCTATTTTTGAAGTGCTGTTGCAATCCCAGGCTTAACAATAATACAATTATAAATCCATACATTCTGATCATATTTTATCCTGCAGCTTTTACACAGAGCAATGCAAACTAGATAACATAATATGTTTGAAAAGTATAATATGTTATCATGCCCTGTCGCAATGTAAAAGCTCTTTCAGAAAGTACTTTGCTGCTTGTTAGATGATAAACGACCGTCATTACAAAGCAACATAACCATTCGTTTACAATCTGTATAGCCGAGTAGAAGATAGTTGTTTTCTTAGAATTCGCATGTCTCGTATTTTCCTGCAGGGGCGACGTGCATGTTAAATCAAAACGATGCAACATCTAAATTCTGTAATTTTATGTTTGTAGCGCTGGCTAGAAGAAGTATTACAATAATTTTCAGCCGCTTTGGTTGTTTAGTACAGTATCACAAAAGTCTGTAGCTGTACTATTTTTATTAAAAATGTAGATGATACTGATTCATACTAAATTTGATTTATTAATCTCTTACAATATTGCAAACTATTTATATTTGTTCAGAATATTTATTAAAATAATTTTGAGATTCACAAACTTTGTGGTTTTTAATAACTTTCCACAAAGTATTCAATTTAATTAATAATGAAGACTCGGACAGGAACTTCACCCTTGATCCGCATAGAACAGATCTATTATGATTTTTAGATTTATACACGTTTGTTTATTAAAATGTAAGTTGAGCTCACTTAGAAGTTTAAGTAGTACGTGCAAATATTATATGCAGGCGTTCCAGGTCCAATCACATACTTCTACTTCATATCCAAAGTAATCTCCAGTTATAATATTACTTCTGATTCTACTATGTTATCGTTCTAAATACGGTATCTCAGCTCACACGTTATGCCTGGTGTCCACTTATTTACCACAGACATTTAGCGTTCAACTTAATTCAACTTAAAAGATAGAAACGCTTACGTAATAAGGTAAGACAGAAATCAGAAGTATATAGCTGTTCTGCACAACGATAATGTTGATAAGATGAGTTCGCATTTACAAAATGAAACAAAAAGGATTATAGTGTAATGCAGCTGACAACATTATTTGCATATATTAACTATAGTTTTACACGAATATTGTTTGTCTGTGGCATTCCATTTAAGGTAGGTATATAATATATTATATAAAAGTTAAACGGATAAGCTTCGTTTTCGTGCTGATTGAAAGTGGCAGGTTGAGCTGACTCATATAATATATAAATTTTTGTGGAGTAATCCTTCAACGGCGGGTTTGGTCAACTTGGTAGTTGGTCAAGAAATTAGCGCAGGTTTTATCTTAGTAATTATGGTATTCGTAGCAATTACGATATTGTGTTTCTTCTATTTTGAAGTGCTACGGTAACTCTAGGCTTAACAATAATACAATTATAAATCCATACATTCTGATCATATTTTATCCTGCAGCTTTTACACAGAGCAATGCAAACTAGATAACATAATATGTTTGAAAAGTATAATATGTTATCATGCCCTGTCGCAATGTAAAAGCTCTTTCAGAAAGTACTTTGCTGCTTGTTAGATGATAAACGACCGTCATTACAAAGCAACATAACCATTCGTTTACAATCTGTATAGCCGAGTAGAAGATAGTTGTTTTCTTAGAATTCGCATGTCTCGTATTTTCCTGCAGGGGCGACGTGCATGTTAAATCAAAACGATGCAACATCTAAATTCTGTAATTTTATGTTTGTAGCGCTGGCTAGAAGAAGTATTACAATAATTTTCAGCCGCTTTGGTTGTTTAGTACAGTATCACAAAAGTCTGTAGCTGTACTATTTTTATTAAAAATGTAGATGATACTGATTCATACTAAATTTGATTTATTAATCTCTTACAATATTGCAAACTATTTATATTTGTTCAGAATATTTATTAAAATAATTTTGAGATTCACAAACTTTGTGGTTTTTAATAACTTTCCACAAAGTATTCAATTTAATTAATAATGAAGACTCGGACAGGAACTTCACCCTTGATCCGCATAGAACAGATCTATTATGATTTTTAGATTTATACACGTTTGTTTATTAAAATGTAAGTTGAGCTCACTTAGAAGTTTAAGTAGTACGTGCAAATATTATATGCAGGCGTTCCAGGTCCAATCACATACTTCTACTTCATATCCAAAGTAATCTCCAGTTATAATATTACTTCTGATTCTACTATGTTATCGTTCTAAATACGGTATCTCAGCTCACACGTTATGCCTGGTGTCCACTTATTTACCACAGACATTTAGCGTTCAACTTAATTCATCTTAAAAGATAGAAACGCTTACGTAATAAGGTAAGACAGAAATCAGAAGTATATAGCTGTTCTGCACAACGATAATGTTGATAAGATGAGTTCGCATTTACAAAATGAAACAAAAAGGATTATAGTGTAATGCAGCTGACAACATTATTTGCATATATTAACTATAGTTTTACACGAATATTGTTTGTCTGTGGCATTCCATTTAAGGTAGGTATATAATATATTATATAAAAGTTAAACGGATAAGCTTCGTTTTCGTGCTGATTGAAAGTGGCAGGTTGAGCTGACTCATATAATATATAAATTTTTGTGGAGTAATCCTTCAACGGCGGGTTTGGTCAACTTGGTAGTTGGTCAAGAAATTAGCGCAGGTTTTATCTTAGTAATTATGGTATTCGTAGCAATTACGATATTGTGTTTCTTCTATTTTGAAGTGCTACGGTAACTCTAGGCTTAACAATAATACAATTATAAATCCATACATTCTGATCATATTTTATCCTGCAGCTTTTACACAGAGCAATGCAAACTAGATAACATAATATGTTTGAAAAGTATAATATGTTATCATGCCCTGTCGCAATGTAAAAGCTCTTTCAGAAAGTACTTTGCTGCTTGTTAGATGATAAACGACCGTCATTACAAAGCAACATAACCATTCGTTTACAATCTGTATAGCCGAGTAGAAGATAGTTGTTTTCTTAGAATTCGCATGTCTCGTATTTTCCTGCAGGGGCGACGTGCATGTTAAATCAAAACGATGCAACATCTAAATTCTGTAATTTTATGTTTGTAGCGCTGGCTAGAAGAAGTATTACAATAATTTTCAGCCGCTTTGGTTGTTTAGTACAGTATCACAAAAGTCTGTAGCTGTACTATTTTTATTAAAAATGTAGATGATACTGATTCATACTAAATTTGATTTATTAATCTCTTACAATATTGCAAACTATTTATATTTGTTCAGAATATTTATTAAAATAATTTTGAGATTCACAAACTTTGTGGTTTTTAATAACTTTCCACAAAGTATTCAATTTAATTAATAATGAAGACTCGGACAGGAACTTCACCCTTGATCCGCATAGAACAGATCTATTATGATTTTTAGATTTATACACGTTTGTTTATTAAAATGTAAGTTGAGCTCACTTAGAAGTTTAAGTAGTACGTGCAAATATTATATGCAGGCGTTCCAGGTCCAATCACATACTTCTACTTCATATCCAAAGTAATCTCCAGTTATAATATTACTTCTGATTCTACTATGTTATCGTTCTAAATTAGGGCTGTTATTTTTACAGGATGTTACAGTTTAGTCGTTTTTCGAGCTGTAACCTGTAATACAGGAAAATATATAAGGCTGTAAACAATTGTCTATATTATTATATAAATGAAGCGAACATTAAAATTTATCAACGTATATCAATATCATATATATTATTATTAATACCACATCAATGATGAAAATAATTGTTTGCAATAATTATATACTCATTAAAATAAAGTGCTAAATTAAAAGAATATTATGATCATGCAATACATATAAAAGGTTCTTCGTGTAAAACTAAAAGATATTAATTAATTTTAGAAAGAATAAATGTAAGAAGTTCCATGAAATAGTATTTAAACGATTTTATATGCGTCACTATGTTATAATTGATGTCTGTTAATAATTGTAACACACAACCTTGACTTTATTTGCGATAAATTTGAATATCATTCAGTTATATTCATACTATTCAATGATTATATTATAAGAAGATAATAAATATTTTAAATTACAATACTATAACTGTATTTAGAATATTTTAAATATAAAACATTGAATAAATCTAACTAATAATAAGTTGGAAGAATATATAAATGTTTAGAACAGAAACAAAACAATAGAGAAAGTCATTTTTGTTGTATAGTTCACAGGTTATTACATTTTAAACATAGTAGATTAATAAAAATGATTATTAACCTAATGAAAATATTTAAAGTTTAAATTTAAAATATTTATAATGTCTATTATCATTTTAAATAAAATAAATTAAGTTAAAAATGACTATAATATGTACAATAATTAAAATATGCGCTTAATAGTGTTTTATTAATAAGTAATATAGTTTTATATTTGTGACATATATATTTGTGTATCAAATGATGAAAATATATTGCGCGATAAGTATGTGTATCATTTCAGATGACTTTATATTTCATGTAGTAATCTATATTGTGATGATAGATATGTTTTTCTTCATAATTTTGTAATTTTGTTATCTAAAAAATATTTAATTATATGTTAATAAACTATTTCGTAATCTTTCCTTTCAAATATGTTGGGAAACGATCGTTTTCATTGATATTTTAACTATATAGTATTATATTACTATATTTATAAAAATAATTGAATATACTATTTACGAAAATGTATTTAATAATGAACCAAGTGATATAAATTAAATTAATTCACTACTTAGAATATAAATCAATTAATTTAACAATAATATGATGTGTTAGATTGTTTTTCCTAAAATATTTGTTGGTTTCGTGAATAAATTTAAATTATACTTAGAAATTAAGGCTATTTTAAACTTTAATGTAAAAGAAAGCATATCATAAGCGTGTATATAACTGTTATTTATTACCCTGACAGTAACAACTGGGATTATATAAATTTTTTATACAAACATTTGAAAATATTTTGTAATAGTTACCTTAATGTTATTTAGAAATCAATAACACTTGGTGCAAGCAATAAATATGCTCGCACAAGAAGAATTAGAATAAAAAGCATGAAAATAAAATCATAAATTTCCAAAAATTCTCGATTTTTAGCGTATTTTCTTACAGTTTTGTCATTTTCCTGTAATATTTCTTTACAGCCGTCCTGTATACAGGAATAAATATTTCCTGTAAGGTCCTGTAAAAATAACAGCCCTATTCTAAATACGGTATCTCAGCTCACACGTTATGCCTGGTGTCCACTTATTTACCACAGACATTTAGCGTTCAACTTAATTCAACTTAAAAGATAGAAACGCTTACGTAATAAGGTAAGACAGAAATCAGAAGTATATAGCTGTTCTGCACAACGATAATGTTGATAAGATGAGTTCGCATTTACAAAATGAAACAAAAAGGATTATAGTGTAATGCAGCTGACAACATTATTTGCATATATTAACTATAGTTTTACACGAATATTGTTTGTCTGTGGCATTCCATTTATGTAACCTTCAGTAAATTTCTAAATCGCTGCATTTTACATAATTATATGGCTCAGATGCAAGTACCAAAACACAGGAAGCACCACGAGAATAGTATTTACTATATATACTGTTTAAAATATATAATATATATAATAGGCTAGTCTGCGCGAGTAACCACAAGTTATTATGATATTGGCTACCAATACAGTGTGTTTTACAGTATAAGACATAAGTTTATAAACCAAAGAAATTCACAGAATAGATGATATATTCGAAATCCCGATTCATAAAAATATATGTTACTCATATTATCTTCTATTGTTAAAAATAAATAGTTAAATAGTTAAATGTTAAAATAGTAATGTTAAAAAATGTTAGTAATTGATGGGACATCTCATATTTATTGTCAAAAAGCTTTGCATATGTAAAGTATTAAAGTGAATAATAGTATTTAACTAGTGCAATAATCAAGCTCAATGTTCATATATACTGATAATATATAAAATACGTAAATTAATACATAACTAGAATATGTCAAAGTATTTGCAGTATTTGGATTTAATAGAAATATAGTATAATTAAATAATGTATCAATTAATATAACAATTGATATTGTAGTTGTAAAAAGTGCTTTAATTTGTATTAAATGTTAAGTTATTCTGGATTCATCATAATTAATTTTAATAGCTTCTGGTCAGTTCTTATCTGGAATAGCTTTAGAAGTAGAATAACGCATTCATATATCAGATTCTAATATTCAATTTAGATTTAATACAGCTCACGGGTCGGGGCTTGTAAATATAATTCCAAAAGATATTGAGATATAGCTTCAGAATAGTTCAATAACTGGTACATCGCTACAAGAAAGTCGGTATAATGGCTATATTGTGTCGGAACTATAAGTAAATCTTCAAATATTTGTGAGTTCAGTTTAAGTTTGTTCTCAGATAAACCAAAGTGGAACAATATAGTTTTAGCTCATCGTTTCAGAACCGTTAATCTAAAATTGCTCAGTGTGTCTAAACTAGTTTGTAGTATACGGGCTGTGTTTAAACGAGTTGCTAAATGGAGTTATTGCAGGCGGACAGATCTTATGTATATTCCCGTTTATATTTAATGAGTCGAAATGCGTTTGTAGTGATGGCTACGAATTGAATGGAACGTTTTGCGTCAACACAGTTTAACAAATGACACTTCTAGATATTAAAGAAAACGAAGCAACAGCTGACCTGAACCAAAAGATAAGTATTCTTCGTTAAAATCTTACTAATGAAATATAGAACCTTCATGACTGGACTTAGAACGAAATAATATCTCTGGATACAAGCTTACAAGAGTAGATAAAATATAATATCTCTACTCTAGAAGGAAAATTAAACTAATCAATTTTTAAACAAGAATTACTGACAAATTCTAGCTTCAATTAGTTGGATCAAAGACTGTTTAACAACATAACTGGCACAACATTATATTTAGAAACCAAAATTATTTAGAACGCTAGCTAACTCAACTCATCATTGCTGGCGCGTATTTAGCAAAGCGACCAGGCTGTTGTTGCAAATAACACAAAAATGGAATAATATGTAAACACAACTCGCGACATACTAGACCTGGGAATTATAAATAATATTTCTGCATTGAAAGCACAACTTCAAAGCGAAACCGCTACAGTCCAAAATAGTCTTGTTTCCAATTTAGTGTCGAACTCCAGCACACTCGAGCAAAGAATTATTGGAAACTCGACTGTCTTATAGGCAAACATAGACTCGGCTGCCGTTACTTCTCACAATGACTTAGAGGCATTAAGATCACAAGCTTTTTCGAACCTAACACTTACCAGCTCGTAGCTGAATACAAATTTAATTAATAATATTTCAACATTGAAATCGTATGTTGACGCATAAGTATTGTAAACTGAGCTGCGCGTGAATGGAAATATCACCGCCATGAAACAATACGTCGACACCACAAGAGATGCGATCGACTCTCGTTTGGTCTCCAACATCACATCACTAAAGTCGCTGTTGCAGGGAGAAACTAACACAGTCCAAAGTAGTTTGTTGGCTAATATTATTTCTAACTCTAGCACTTTAGAGCAGCGAATCATAGGTAATGCGTCTACGTTGCAAACAAACATAAACACTCTAGCTACCAATTCGCAAACAAATCTAGAATCGCTTCGAGCTCAAGCATTTTCAAACCAAACTCAAAACATGGTTACTATAAGTAGCTATATTGCTGGAAATGTTACAAATGTAAACAATAATCTATTAACACAGCTTTACTCTAATTCGTCTATTTTAGAATAGAGAATATTGGGAAATGCGTCAACAGTTGTTAATTACATAAACACGCAAAGTGGAAGTATAAACTCTCAAATTACTTCTACCAAGGCAATACAAGTTACTATTAATAATAGCATTAATTAGCTTCTTAATATTATAGGTTAAATAGGAAATACCCTTTGCACGCAAAATAGCAAATCATATAATAATAACGGAGTATGTGTTTGAGTGAAAATAATATATTATATTTACACATTACAACGGTTTTTAGTTTAATATAAGATAAGTTTATATACCTACCTGAGTCGTAGTGCTATTTACAAATATTTCTTTGAATTCATCAAAATTGATTTATTAATAAGGAGAATGCATTTTATGGAGCACACATTTTATGTTATTATAATTTACTTATTATAATTTAGCAATATACTGTAATTATCATTTTCAAATTGAGATATCATAATATATATTTCCAGAAAATTTGAAAGTAGTTAGAAGTCGTTTATTTTAAATTTTATGCAGTTAAATATAATTATATTGCAGAAGTTTCGCTTTAATGCAAGTGAACCTGATAAGAGGAAGAAAATGATTAAAAAGTTATGATATTGACAATTCAGAATGAGAATCCTATGATATTGAGATTATTTGGTGGTAGCGTTATTGTGTAACTACGTTTGGATTTGTGGATTGCAATAATTTATGAGATGAAGAAGGAATGATTGAATTGAGTACTTAGTACTGATGATAAGGTTACAGTTAAGTGAGTCATTATATATTGTTATAAATTTCTTCACTACTTGTTTGGACATTGTGGGCTGCAGTGTCCCTTTCCTTTGCATGTATAACATGTATATTTATCATTTTCATTGTAAAATTTTGTGGGACACACATTTGCATAATGACCTATTCCTTTACATTTGTAACATACAACACTTTATTTACTCATTGTATTTTGTCTTGGCGACGCCTAATATTATTTTATATAATTTGGACACTCTTTTGAATAGTGTCCTGGTTAATTGCATTTAAAACACGAATTACTTAAATGATTTATCATCATCTTTATTATAGATATTTCTTCTTCTGATAATTATAATTTAACGAAGTTAGCTCCTCTAACTTTATCAATTCCGACCTCTTTCATTAATTATAAAGTCACGATAAGCTCTTATTCTAAACTTCCAGATTCTTTATATACTAAGCGCTTTATTTCGTTTTGTTTTGTCCATTATGATCCATTGCTACTTATGTGTGCTTTGCTTCGTTCATCAAAATTATTTGTTGAACCAACGTAATACGTATTGTTAGCACATTCGTAAGCATATACTATACTATTCTTTTTGTTATTATTTTAAAGTTATAACTCAACTCTTTCTACATCATCACTATATGGCATTGAATATGAAGTGGATTATTATTAAATTGCTATCAATTTATATCAATTTATTCAAAATTACATAATTTATTTTAACATTTAACTTAAGTACTTTTAAGCAATTTTGTAAGCGATCATATCATATTTTGAGTAACTTTATCTTATAATTATCATGTTATTGTTATTGTATACAGATATTTAATATAACAATTCACCAACTTAGGCCCTTTAACATTTGATTTCCTTCGTCTTATAAATCTTTGGCGAGTATTTCGCATTCTTCTTTGTAGATATTCTTTTTTGTGCGTTTGTAAGTTTCGTTATATAGCATGATTAGTGCTCGAGTTGATAGTTTAAATATGTTTATGTCTTCAACGGTTCTGCTGCGCCTGAGTAGAATGCTTGCTCCTTCAACGTCTTGTTTGATGTACAGCAAATATCCGAGGTTGAAGGTTATAATTGGGTCTGCTTTGATTTCGAGTGCTTATCTGAATAGTTTTTCAGCTTGGTTAATTTTTCCTTGTAGCTGGAATACGATTCCGGCGATGTTCAGAATTCTGGCTGCGCGTGGGCTTTGGAATTTGTTTTTCTCTTCTTCGTAGAGTAGTTTGTCCAGTGTTGTGAATGCGTTTTGGAAGTCGAATAGTTTCATGCTAGATAGTATATATCCGGGCTAATGCTCAATTTATTGATAAAGTAATCGTGCTTCGTCGAATTGGCCCATGTTGAACATGTTATTCGCCTTCAGGTTGTAGTACATGGGCGAGTCAATTTGGTACATGTTGAGAATCGCGAGTGAGGCGCTGAATTCGCCCTGAACGAACAGAAGAAGCGCCTCAATCACTTTTAATTCTGAGAATTCGTTCGATTTGTCACCATTTTATTTCAGGGATAAGTTCTGGGCGCTCGTTAGAGTTTCCTCAGCGTTTTTAAAGTCCTGAAATTTTATGTAGAATAGGGTGAGGTTAGCTAGCAGCTCTAATATGTTATTGTTGTGCGGAAAATTTGTTATCAGAGTTGAAATGAGGTTCTCGTACTGGGGGAGGTCTGCGTGGTCGAAGGAAAGTTGAATGATGCGCAACTTGGTGATAATGGTTAGTTACAGGTTATCGCAATTATTTAGTATTTTAAGCGCGTCGGTAAGTAGCTGTTCCTCGTCACTGTAGCAGGACTGGATCAATAACATTTCAACTTGCTTGGACAACAGCCACTGGTAATGCTGTTTAATACTAGATTGTAACAAATCTGTTGCTGTCTTTAACCCCTGAGATTTGCAATACTCAGTCTCAATGTCCGTGAAAATAGCGCTAAACTGCTTAAAGAGCGAGCTGTCCACATTCTCGCTGTAATGGCCGATGAGTATCTGATACTAAACGTAGCACAACTGCATTTACTTACTGGGATGCGCCAATTAACTTATCGCCTCCATATTTTTTGCTGCCAGCTAAAAGTCCTTCAAGCGAATGTAGCATTCGACAATGCACAGGTAAATAAAATATCGTTACTTACTCTCTAGTGGCTAGTTCTGCAATATATACAAAGAAATCGTGATGGCTTCTGCAAACTCGCCTTTTTCAATGAGGCTCGGAATTTATTTAAAGTTCATAATATGGAGTGGTTACAAAATATATATGTGTGTATACAGATTTGGATGCATTTATCACTCCTATATGATGATGTCACTATTCGCCAGTGTGCTGCTTTTACCGTACAATTTTGTGGAGTTGTCTGATTCGTCCGTAGACACGGTTCCCGGTCCGATTTTGGTCTTGTTTGAATCTGACAACGAAGCTTCTGTTTTCGCTCATCGCGAGATTGAGCGTTTGCAGCTTACGTTTACCAATTGCACTTTTGGGTACTTGCGTTGTGAGTCGTCTATGCGTTGTGCAAATATGTCATTGCCGTAGATTAAGTTCAGGAGTGCGAGTAATTTCTGGTTCAATTCTGCTGAGCCCGAGTCCATAACGATGGGTTTCGTCTCTGATTTCATACAAAGTATAATTAAGCCGGTCGCTAGATATTTCAACACTACGTCTGAGGCGGAGGTCTATTTCACCACTTAGAAGCCTGCAGCCGTATATTTCCTCTCTTCTATTAACGCGTCAACTCTCGAGGAGGGAGTGAAAACGGTGAAACAGAAACTTCCAATTGGAATAGTGCAGGAGGAGTGGACGCCTTTATAAGTAATTAGAAATGGACGCGTAATATATTTCGAGGGTGATTATAAGAATGGAACGGAAATAATTTAATTCGTTCAAGCAAATCAGTTCAGCTTAGTCCAGCGAATAAATTTCAAGTAACTGGCTAATTACTTCCAGGTGTATTAAACTGTAAAGATTAATGTTATCGAAAGAGGATAATAAGATAAAATCAGATAACTTATGGACGAATTTAAAGAAGAAAACGAGTTTCAAATGGGGTTCATTGAGAGGGACAACGCAGCATACTTAGAATTCGCTGAATAACACGGAGTTCAGGACACAGACATCATCGAAATGCACAGCGACGGAACAATGAAGATCATTAAAAATTAAAACAACAATATTAAACAATAACACGAAGAAGGAAGGTGGAAATGAACATTAATTTTACAAATCACAACAATACATGCATATTTATCCCACTTTGCGTACTTGCTATTTCAATCTATTTCATGTAATCTATTTTCAAAGCAATTATTTCATAAGATGTGTTACGTGTGATGCTGGGATCACCATGAACAACGTATCTTCGCCCAACTGTTATTTAAATGAAGTGTCTTTGTCAACAAGCAAACCACTAGGAATGGAGACTAGAGCATATCGCTTAAGTTTTATTGCTATATTCGATTCTAGGAATTAATCTTCCAACATTTGTAATATTTCTCTACCATTTTATTAATTCAGTTACTCATGAGGTATAAATAGGAGAAATCCATGAACACAAAAGCCAATTTCTGATATTTGATGTGTTTGTTTAACAATATTCTTACATCGATATATAAATCATTACATTATTATTGTCCCACTTCTCGTCTTTGATGAATCCAATCATTGAGTCATTTCATAAATAATCAGAAGCGTTGGTTTCAGAACCCGTATTTGTTGAATAAGCTCATTCCAAATAAAAATTGGTAAAGTTTGTGACCAGGCCACATAATCCTGTACTAATGACTAGGTAAGTTCAATTACGTTATGACGCTTAGCCAATGCGTTTGCGCGTGTTTTACTAAAACAATACTTCATCAGTTGTACGCAAAGCATTTGCAAATGCTGGTTTCGTAGTTTCGCCGAACATTTAATCCGCTAATGTAGTTTGGGCTCGTCCAGGGGCTGAATAATCGTTTTTGATGCCATCTTAAACTATTAATCAAATAGCTGGATAAAATATCATGACTAACCTATAACGCTTATTTGGTTTGCTGAATACTAAATAAATTGTCCCAATGCGTCCAACTTTCTTTGGTTAATTCAATGATCCAAATAATTAGTTTTTAGTCGATTTAAAGAAACAACATATTTTCCAAATGATTAATCCGATTAATGGAGCCTTTTAAGAATTGGATGTATCTCCTATGCTTTATAAGTAGAAAAAATTTGACGTTCGTATTTTCGTTTTCATTTCAAAGTTAAATCCGTTGTCCGTTTATGTTTTCAGAGAAGGTTTGGTTTATGTAGCTGACTAAGAATTTAGTGTTGAAGCTTTAAGCGATTAAAGCTACTTCCCAAGACTGAATTTACCCCAAAACGATTTTGGAATAGGCGCTGAAAA
Source organism: Hexamita inflata (assembly GCA_963988835.1). Lineage (NCBI taxonomy): Eukaryota > Fornicata > Diplomonadida > Hexamitidae > Hexamita > Hexamita inflata. Next base: position 429,859 of record CAXDID010001173.1, read on the forward strand.
TGAAGCTAATCGTATTTTCAAACTTTCAACTGTATTAAAAGAAATGAAGATGGAAGAACTAGGTGCTAAAATGAAAGAGATGGCTAAGAATGTTATCTGGGAAGCTGAGCCACATATGTTTGCACATTCAAAATAATATAATTGCAAACAGTTTGGTATTTTTGGTCTCGATTTTGAAATTTCAAGCGACAAATAAATATATTTGAAGTAAGTTTCAGCAAGTATTGACTTTAAATATAAAAATAAAACAGAATAATAAGTAAAAGTCCCATTACTTCTCGAAGCGCTTGAAATACTTGGCTTAAAAGACACAGAAGTACCATTTTTGAAGGAAGAAATTAAAGAAGAGCAATAAGTTTAAAAACAAATGTATTTGTATGAAGGTCAATATTATTAAGTTGATCCTTACTAATATGAAACCGCAGTAAAAGAAGAAGTTAAGGAGTCTAAAACAGAAGAACCTTTAGAAAAAGAAGAACCAAAACCAGAAGAAGTGGAAGAAGAAATAAAAGAAGAAGTCAAAACAGAAGAAATTAAACATGAAGAAACAAAAGAATAGGAAGGTTAAAAGGAAGAAGTTAAAGAGGAAGAAAAACCAGAAGAAAAAGAAAAACTTGAACAATCTATGGAAGAACCTGAGGAAGATGGCGATGAACATGAAATAAAACCAGGTGTTAAACCTGAAGTCGCACAATATGGTTTAGACGCTGAAATGCTCAAGAAAACCGAAGAAGAAAGGTTTAAGTTATTACCTGAAAAACTATTGTATGATTACAAAGTATACAGTCATCTAATAAATGAATTAAGAGCATTCAATCATAAGTTTGCAAATATTGACATCACAAAGCTAACGGATTTTGAAAAGAATGTTATAAGAGAGGCCGTTGATGAGATGAGCAGAGCCAAGTTCTTTGAAGCTGTTTTGCCCACAGAATCCGTCGAATTCTATGATAAAATTCCTAGAAGATATCTTAACGAGCTTATTGGTTGCGTCCTGAAAATTTGCGATGGTAAGATATGAAAGAGAACAAATAAATATAACATTTACATATTATATAGAAATACTCTATATATCTACTAAAATATTAAGTAAATTTTTCCACATCCAATTTATGCAGTAAGATCCAGCTGCTTGGTTCCGGGCTCTTGACGAACAAGACGAGATGGAAATGGGTGCATTAATAGAATATAACGCATTCTAATTACATACTGGATTACCAACTGGTGACGGTGTAATGTATTGTGCGTATCACAATAAACCCCGCTCACTTAGGTTACTACTTGAGTATTTTAGTTAATCTAACACAGAGTCTACCGATTTTGGGTGTTTTAATGGTATTTCAGCTTTAATGTTAGCGTGTATGCGTAACGCTCCAGCTTGTGTTGAATAGTTGATATTTTAGAAGTAGTTGCAGACACCGCGTGGTGTGACTGCGTCCATGTTCGCAGCCGTGTACAATGCGTATGAGTGTTTAGAGCAAATAATAGCATTTGAGAGCGGGTATCACACCACGATGTGTGTTTTGAACATGCCTCCTGGTACGACAGCTTTGCAAATGGCGATTAGGTACAAATCGCGCGAGTGTGTGGAGCTTTTGCTTGGGCTCGAGCTTTTGGAGGATTTTGAGATTAACGTTCAGTTACTTCAGGAGTTCGGGATCACCACCAACCCTGGCTTCAACAGTGGTGATCAAATCACCCTTTCCGTTGACAGTCTCGCGCGCGTGAACTCGGTCATAATCCAGATCATGCAGTAGCTCCTCAAATCCTCCTCCCCTCAAAATAAATTGAAGCACAGCACAGAAATTTAATCTACTTGTATGTCCGTTCCTGCCTCCGCGTCCCACATTCAGTTTCAACCCTATCAAACCCCGAACAAGTGGACCAGCTAACTCTCATAGAGCTAAAATCTTGATAAATCTGAGCTGAAGCAGACCGAGCTCGTCCTCTCTCCGGAGCTCTCGAACAGATAAAAACGGAAGATGAAGGGGAAGAACTTTTTGCAATTCGGTGACCCGAGCCAAGTTCAGAGCTTAAAATCGCTCGTTGAACCAACCAAAATTGAACTTAAATAAGAAGAACTTAAATAAGAGGAACTGGTGTCAGTGAGCGAGAGTTTGAAGGGGCCGGTGAAAACGGTTGAGTGGGCGGGGGACGAGCAGCCGATGAAAACGGAAGAATAATTAATGGAAGACGAAATAGTATTGACGCACGAGGAAGTGATGCAGAAAGTGGCCAAAAAGGCGTGCCCGGCCAAAGTAAGAAGCGCACAAATCAGAAAGAACAAACACAAGAAAAAATGATTGATTGATGTAATTATTTTTCACTCACATATATTTCACAAAATATGATAACTATATACATAGGGCCGTCATTGGTTGCTAACGTCCACATACTACCGAGAAATATCAAGACTGGTCGTTTCCTCCTGCTCCTACTCCGAAAAATTAGTTGACATGTTGTTTAAATTAGCGAAGATATTTTTTGTCCCGTCGTCTTCAGAATCAGTACACATAGATAACTTAACAATTTCCTATGAATTAAACGGACTATTAGATTATTCAGCTTGAAATTAAGTACACTACAATGAACCCATTTGAAGCGGAATTAAATAAATTTAACAAAAATCTTAACATCTGTATAAAATTCTATAAATAAAACCTATATCTTAAAAAATAAATAAATAATTGAATGAATGAATGAATACATATCAAATTCGATCACATTTTCAGTTCTTTGCTTATTACTTTAATATCGTCCCATATAAAGTCAATATTACTTCCCTCGAGTCCCATGGCTTCGATTTATTCTAAAAACTCAGCGATCATTTCCAATCCCGTACCAGTGTTTACTGCATTATATAATTCACATGTACACCAAGCCACCCAAGTTTCAACAGCTTATGGACAAAGTAAAGTTGACATAGAACTAGATAGTCTTGCTTCAGCTACGTTTCCCATTGCTAGTTATATCAGACTAAATAATGCCCAACTTGGACCAAATCCTGGCACTTAGTCTAACAATAACTTTGATGCATTAGCAAGTGAAACAATTTACTTGAATTAATCCTTTTCAGGTTAATCAGGAACTATTTATTTAGTTTTTGTTGTCAACAAAATATCTTTGTTTTCATGAATATTTTAAGTTTTGATATCTTATTTCTTTCTTTTAAAATCGTCAGGAGTCATAACTCCCAACGGTCTTGCGGATCCCATTGTGCTATTTTCTAGATATTAATCTAAACGTGCTGATAGAAGATTAGAAGGTTACATCATAGGTGTTAACGTGTTCTTTAGAAAATCAACAGAATTTGTTGTCTATGTCGTATCTTAAACACTTTTAAGCTTTTCAATCATAAATTTATTTTTCAAATGATCAGGTAAATACGTTTAATGGACTTAATTCAGCAGGTTTAAATTGCAAAACATTACTTCAACTAAGCTATAACCAAACTCAACATCAAAGAAACCAGCGTCTCCTATTGATGTTGAACCTTTTAAAAAGTCATTATATTCTTTGTTTGTTTTAAGGGTGTTAACATATGCTGCATACGCGTTTCTCACAATTTCTTTTTCAATGTCTTCACTAGTCTATAATCTAACGAACATTGAGTTTCTCTCTTTATTTAATTCATGGTATGCTTTGGCCCTTAATAAATTGAAAGCTCCAAAACTTTTTAGGCGTACAAATACCAAACCAGATTGTTCTTTAATTGCATCGCCATAAGCTAACACAGCATCAAAATTGTTTTGTTACGAAAGCCTTCGCATTTCTAATATATGATGTCTCAATATTTCATGTTGATATAAAGGTGTATCAGGCAAATCCTTAACAAAAGTTTTAATTTTATTTACCACAAGTTCAGAAATGATTGTTTCTCCTCTCATTGTTAACCATTCTGCAAGAGTAAGATGCGAGCATAATATAATTAAATCTTCTTTCAAATTTTATTCAGGATTTGTAGATTACAATATAAAATTCATATATTCATCATCAGACTAAAAATTATTTAACGATGGTATGATATGATCAATTTGAACCTAACCATTTACTAAATGATCTTAAACAGCTAAAAGATGAGTGTACGAAGTGTGTTTACAGAGTGGATTTTATTATAAACGTTAACAGTTACGTTAAAATTTATTTAGTAGTTGAACTTAATTAGAATTTTATTTATTACCATCGCTTGTTACTACTTATACGGATTCATTTTCTTCTTTATTTTACTCCAATTCTTTAATCTAACTCTAAAATTTCTTATAATGTTTTTTAAATGTATTAGAAATGTATTATTTTAATATACTATCTACTAACTTGGCTGTTATAAATTTATTTTCATATAATACAAATAAAAATGTTGTGATAACCCAAAGTGGTGGAGAAGACAGAACGTATTATATTTATTTCTTTTGAGCTTCCTCTAAATCTTACTACTTAATCCGCTTTCCTGTTTCGTCGACTTAAAGCTCCATTTTTGTTTGTAATAGTGTATTAAAAGTTGTTTCAGGACCTTTTCTTTGTTAAACCATATCCATGTTTTCAAATATTGATTAAATATCATCATATTTGTATAAATTCTTGTTTAGTTAACTTAATATTTCTTATTTTTAATCAGCTTACTTCCATTTATCTTTTGATATTCGCAAATGATTATTTAGATAAAATAATGCTAAATCATCTGAATCTTCTAATATTTTAGTTATAAGTGTTTCAATATTTAAATTATTTAATTACTTTTTGACTTTACCATTGTTTCCATTATCAGGAATCATCATTTTATCAGTTAAAATTTATGCTGTGGCTAATATCGCAGATTCACTTGAAATGTAAGGAGAATTAAGTTCGTAATCTTCATCCAACGCACTTACAATAAACTGAACTGGTGACTTTAAATATTTAATTATTCTTTCATCATCATCTTATGAGCATATTGTGTGAGGTTAGCTTAATCTGAAACCAGTGTACATTAGAATAGTTATTAATCGTCTCATGTCGCATTTTCTAAATTTCTCAAATAGTTAATTAATATCAGTAAATTCATATTTTGCGATGGTTGCCATCACTTATTCAAACGCAAGATTAATGTAATGATGTTGGCCTGTAATAGTTAATTACACAGCTCTTGATACCATTGCTGCAGTATGTCTAAAGTCTTCGTCAATTTTTTCAATATCTTCAGAAGATTCTTCATCATCTTACTGATTAGCTATTTAAGCCAATATTGTAGGCGTCATCAATGAACGCATTGTGGATCCAGTGTTAACTTGTTGTCTTACAGGAGAGGCTTCCTTTACTTTGTGGTGTAATTCATTTGTTTCAATTAAATTTTATTCAACTTTTTCTACAACTTATACAATTTTACCAAGTAATTCTGTTTAATTTTCAAACCCAAAAGTTGCTATTTTTTCTAAAAGGGGCTAAATTTGCCTTCTTAGACCATCAGCATATCCTTCTGCGGCGATTATACCTTAAAATTCATCATTATTTAATGCATTTTAGCCTTTAGTAATTTTAGGTTTTGTGATCATATTACTATGTTTTTTCTTTATATTACCTTAAATTCCAGTAAGAGCAAATTATTTTTAAATAACAGCCTTTGTTTTTTAACGTTGTTCTAGCATAACTGAACGATTTAGAACCTATTTATCGTCTTTATGTGGAGTTATTTATGTTATATATCTATCTTCTAATTATCTATAAAAATGTCTTGTTCTTTCGTCAAGTGATTTAATTAAATCATCTCCTAGTTAACTCACATTAAGTTGATTAGTTATCTCTTCATTTTACGTTGTACATTCAATAATACTACTATCTATATTTATCAATTTGAAATTAAGAGGGTCACTAAAATTCATTGTTAATACAAATGATGGTACTTAGAACCATTTCTAATTAAAAACTTAAGGCATGCTGGTTAGTCCATAAAGAGTTTTATATAAGGATTATAAACTTTGTATCGATTTTTGTTCTTCGAATTATTAAAGTTTTTGTTATAAAATAGAAATCTTTTCCATATTATCAAATCCAGGCAGTTTTTACTATTTGATTATTTCAATTAATTTTTATGTTCCTAATAAGGAATTGGTATAAATGTAGCTTAATTAATTATCAGACTTCTTTTTATCTTTTGTATTTTATACTACTGGTTACATGTTAAACATCTTTCCGAATATATTTTAGTCAAAAGGAATAAGTGGCTACTCTGAATACTCTTCAAAATGTTAACATGTTGGCTCCAATAGTTTTAACAAGTTAACCTCTGTGTAAAACTTCAGATTTGCGCCATCTAAGTTTTACTCTGCATTTTGAACTTAATATTTAGAAACACCGAATTAATTTGGCTCAACTTTTTTATCTTTTGAATCTTTAACATTTTAAGCTCTAAGCAATAAAGGTTGTTCTATCTCTATTACAACTTTTGCACAATTTAGATGTTATATTTCGCATTTTGGAATAAATATTATTACTTCAGAACATCTTATATTTTTCTTTGTTAAAATAAACAATTCGAACGGTTCTTATACAATCTTTTTATTTAAAAACTACTCAATTTAATTAACATATAGTTAGGTCAACTATTATAAAGCAACATATGATTCTATATTTGCTTGAGAAAAATTTGGGAATTCTAAATATTTTTATGTATTATTAATAGGTAAGTTAATTCTACTAGAACGAAGATCTTAAAATTCATCTTTTTTCTAGGAAGTTTCTACTATTTAATCTTTAATATCGGCAAGTTTTTGATTGTTAAATCCATTATTCAATCTAATTTTTAAACTATCAGTTAACTGAAGTTAAAATCCATATTTAACCCCATTTTATTCGAATTCAGGTTTGACATTAACTAAATTAGTTTATATGTTTCCGAAATAGCCATCAATCATTTCAATATACTTAAAACTAATTTGTAAAGTGAATAAACCTTCTTACATTTTTATTTATGTTTGGATAATATCTGGTTTTTAATAAAGTTCGCTAAAATCTAACATTTATGTATTTAGTGGTACAAATACATCATCTTCAACTTTTTTAGACTTAGGATTAGGTACTGCGGATACTACTTAAATAATATCGAATGTTGGGTTAATATTGATAAGTCTATTCATAATACTTGCTTTTTGCGAAGGAGTAATATCAGGAAATGCTTTTGCTGCTTCTTCATAAGTAATATTAATCAAGGCCTTAGAACCAATTTGTAAAGATGGCTAGTTATTTAGATTAAACACAGAGATTTTATCTGCGTATGACAGTACACCAATACACGATACAGTGCATTAACTTTCAACAATAGTAATACTTATCTCCATGTATATGAGGAGTGTTTTTGCGTATTATTATTTACATAGAATTGATAATATTGTAGATTAATTCACTCCAATGACATCCGACATTAGAAAAATCCTTGAGCTTCCGGATAGACCTGTATTGTAGCAGCAATAGTAATAAAAAGTCAAGTAAGCTGTATATAGGAAACTACCAGTGCATCCTTTTGCAAAATTTAAAACAACCTTTACCACTTTTGATCCTCCATATTCAGAGCCGAATTAGAGGCCATATCCAGAATATTCTAATTTGTAGTCTGATGAGTTATATCGCGAGTAGGTAGCTATTCGTTAGATTTTGCAGCGCATTTCGCCGATTCCGATACAGGAGCAGCTGTATTACAAGTATTGTATAGATTTATCCGTATTTCTTTCGTATGGTCGTTTTTGCGAAATAGTCAACGCTGTATTCCGTTATCATTTGAATTTCGCCTGTGCTGCAGATTACTTGCAGTTGACTGTGTTTCAGGTGATGAAGTAGTTCCGTTTTTATTGTGTGATAATCACTGAGAATTTGTAGAAGTTGAAAACGAAGAGTATTTTCGAGGCTTCAAGGTGCGTTTAGGCCTGTTAGTACTTCCTCTTGCAAATAACGGATGCCAAGATAAAGGACGCAGAAACAAAGCATTTTGACGAGATTAACGAGTTCTGGTCCAATTTTTCTCAGGCTGAAACCACTCAATTTAAAATTCCGACATCTGAAAATGGTCAAAATTGTCAAAATCCTGCAATCATGCCGAATTCAAATCTATATCAGGCGTAATTTAGTAAAACTAATCCAAATGCTCAAAATTCTCAAAAGGCCTCAAATCCAAAGCAAAGTTACACTTAAACTGATCCTACAAATAAATAAGTAAATGTAAATTAAAATGATCCAAACGCCATTCCCAGCACAACCCCAAAACCAAATCTGTAAGATACCAGCGGATACCAGATTTAATTTAATAAATGCTGCTCCGTGCGCATTTAGAGCCAATAGTTCACCAAATCAACTATAAACAAATATTTAATATAGGACATTATAAGCACAGATAAACACCTTGAGTTTTACAACACGGGAATGATAAACGTGAACGACCTTCAAATTGATTTGTCCGTTTTCAAAAATGAAGGGCACAAAGAAATCGAATTCAACGGAGAATAAACTGGTTGCTTTTTGCTGAGCAAAACGGCGAAGTGAAAAATATTTTAATAGAATTTCGCTTATAAGGGGTATTTGTTTATACTGTATAAAATGAAAAACACTAGAAATTAGATTAATATATCAGTTAATTATAAGATACTTAAGTCTTTATGATTTAAATATATTTAAATAGACCATAAGAGTGGACAAGATGAGGTCATTGGATTTTGTTTGTTAAAAATTAATAGTTTTAGTTGAAATATAAAAATCGACATGATAAAAATGACTTTTTTGAAGGATGGAGTGAAACTAATAATATTATTGAATGTGCCGTCATAAACGCTAGATGAAAATAATTTAATTTTTGTTAAATATTATTATTTAAGTTGACACCAAAAAGTCACTTTTTCTTCTGTTCTTGCTTGCTAAATTTACCAAGTTCAATTATCTTTGGTAATTTGCCTTATTACGTTGAGCCTACTACACAATTCTTATCATCTACCTCTTAACATAAATTTTAGTTGTCTAATAATAAAATCTTGGAAAACTGTACTTGTAAAAATCGAGTATCACAAAATAAAAATTGTTTTGAATCACTAAAATTCACAGTGCATTATTCTTACTTTAGACCTATTTAGTAAACGCGCTCCATTCAGCGTTGAATTCAAAAGAATTATCTTTATCTTTTAAAAATATTGTACTCTAATTACTTTTACGTAAACCATTATTGAACAAAACTATGATTATTAATGAATAGCAGCTAAACCTAAATATAAAATTATTGTGGTTTGAATGCATTTATCAAATATTTTTGCATTTACGAAAAGGCAAAAATCCTATTATATAAGTTTCTGTTCTGTAGTTAATTATAGCGGTGCACATATGTTGCTATTTACGCTTAATTATACTTTTAATTTATTGAACTACTTCCTTCCGCGTTAAAGAGGATAGCCATGCTATCTTGAGATACAAAATATCTCCCTTAATTATGTAGGACGATAACAAATGAGGTCTTAACTAAAAGCTGAGGACTCAAGTGTATATAATATTACTTATCTCAGTTAACATATAAATTCTACAAAATAAATAATAAAGAAAAAATATGAAAAAATGCTAAAATGACTTTGATTTTAAAAGTTTTATTATTCATATATACTCAAGTATCTCATATTTTAATATTTTCGTTTCAATTGAAGTAATTATCCAAAAGCATTTTGTCCACTCTTATAATAGATCATAAAAAAGATTATATAACACAATATTGATAATTGCAAAAATAATTTTCGAAATTATTGTTAAATTATGCTAAAACTGGACAAATATTACGTTTCTACATATGATTTCATACAGTATAGAAATTAAAGCGTAACACTGTATACAGCTGTACAAGGTACAGTTTCCAAGTAAAACCAGTAAAACCTGTATGGTGCCAAAGTTATATAGTAATATAATAGCAGTAATATAATAGCAAATAGTCAAATATAAAATAATATGCTTCGTGTAAAATACTCCATCATGATTAACGTGTTTTCAATTACACCAAATTGTAAAATGATAATCTGGCTCCATAATAGTGGCATGGAAATAACTCTTAAAATCAGAGTTATTTTATGAAAAAAATAAGCATTAAAACTTCTGGCTTTCTGAAGGTGAATTACTAGTGCATGATCAATATAAGATAAATTTAAAAGGCAAGCACGTAGCTCAAAATGGTAAAACATAGGATTTGTGAAGTTGGTAATTAAATCATTTATTCCATAACATTACTCTATAACATACACTAATATATAATATAAGGTTTTGAATATATAACATCACTCCAAAAAACAATGTCCGTTGATATATAAAATATCTAAAAATAATAAATAACTCATTCAACATCCAGTTTGAGAAATTTCACACATAATATTTAGACAATCGGTTTAAACATTATTTATGTAATTAGTGGTTGAAGAAGCATTAGAAAATGAAAATGTATTTCCTTCAGCATATCCTAATACGATTTTGTTCTCACCGGAAGCCGAAAGGCGAATTAATTAAAGTTTCGTATTTTATACAGAAACTATAGAATTATAAGATGAACCAATAATTCCACCTACATAATTAGAACCAGAAATATTTGTTTATGAAATAGTTAAGTTTTTAATCAAGATATTTGTGGCATATTATTGACCAATAATCCCACCAACTTCTGCTGAAGACTGTACACTACTATTAAGTACACTCACATTATAAACAGTACAATTTTTAGATTATTACACACCATATATAGTACCTGCATATCTAGAACCAACACTCATAATTATTGAAGTTTTCACATTTTATACCTCAGAATAAAGTGAATTTGAAGATTGAGATCCAAATATACCAAAACATATAAAATTAGTTCCTTACACAGAGAAAAATATTGAGGCATTCTAAATAGAAGAATTTCCATGATTCCACCCAAATAACCCGAACATTAAAAATTAAAGTGTTGCACTACTCATTTTTTATTATATACACAGATTAGACAATATAAAATTGTTTGTATTATATTATTAGTAACCTATTATAAATCCAGAATATGTAATTTAACTTGTACTGAATTGTTAATAACAATCATAAATAACATTATTAATAGATACTTTTGTAGAGCTTAAAATATTAGTAATAATTCCTCCAAATTGATAATAGTTTGAGCTTGTTGAAACAATTGAGCCAAAAATTTGTTTATCTGTGTTATTTCCTAATATAACTGCGATATTTTAGAGCAGGCATGTACTTGAGTTTACAGTACTAAACATATAAGAAGAACAGTTACCTACATTATATTTGAATGGTTTGAAATTAACAGAACTAATGTTAATAGAACTTGAATTAACAGTTAGGATTATCATAGAAACCGTTTAAGTGCTTTAATATGTTCCTAGAATTTGATAGCCGAATATATTTTAAATTCCATTAGCAGAACATATTAATGAAATATTTCCATTTGTCATCACTATACTCATATTAATAAGCAAAAAATTTATATCAGTATTAGTAGAAGTGGCTGAAAGAATGTTAATATTTCCTGTAGCGGTTATTTAACTTCCAGAACGGGAAATAATATTCATTTGATATATTTTTATAGTTGTACTTGGAGTAATTATATTTCCATTACTCATTGTTTATTCCCCAATTTATATTTTTATGTTAGTGAACGTATTTTAACTTTAAAATAAAGGTTTTACTGTAGGATTAACATTATCATAAACATCAATAAACATATTTTAAATAATATTAGTTGAAGCGAATACATATCCATTACTATAATTGCTTTAAACTGATACTTATGACATTATTGTTTAAATATCAAAATTTGTTACATAAATGTTTTAAGTACACTAAATAGTATTGTCAGGAGTATTGATTATTAGAACTGTTTGACAAATTCCGTTAATAACTATTTAGTCAACTGGACAAATGCATAAACCTGCATTAATAATTTGACCGATCACATTACATTTACAAATACCATCTATTAAACTTGAATTAACCGGGCAACTGCATGTATTAGAGGTATTTACAGAATATAGACCACAGGTACAAAATCCATTTTAAACAAAAGCGCCATTAGTAGAGCATATACAGCTTCCAGCTTATATAGTTTATCCAATTATGTTACATATACAAACATCATTTATTAATGACGAATTTTCAGGACATGTGCAAGTTTGCCCAACTAAAAACGAGTTTTATGGACAAACACAAAATTATCCTTGAGTAATTGCATTGATATTTATACATTAACAAATGCCATTTGTTCTCTTTTAACCAACAATCAAACATCCTTGTAAAGAACAGACTCCATTCTCATATGAATAACCAGCTTTGTTCGTACATGAAATTTATTATTCAAGAGTTTATTATTATTGTGTCCATTAATTTTTTAATACTATCTTATTATTATTCATATTTATCTATTAGATAAGATGAGTTCAACTTACACTCTAATTCCAATGATATTAATTGTTATGAAATAGATTATATTTATTATTCTTATTACGATACATTTTATATCAATTAATTTACATCATGTAATGTGATATTAAAATTCTAAACGTTATTTTATATGTTATTAAAGGTTTAAATTACGTTTACACAACTTGATATATTTATTATGTATCCTTATGCACAAGTACATTAGTTATAATTAAATATAAAAGGATAAATACATTATATAATACCTTCTATTTCTTATCCATTTAATAAAGAATCTAAGCAAAGTCCATAAATTATATGTTAATTATAACATAAATCGCATTTATGGTCTTCACTACCATTATATTATATAATTACACTATTAAAACCAATCTTTTAAGTGTGATTAATACAAACATACAACTAATTTATATTTATTGTGATAGATTTTAATATTGCAGAGGCAATGTATCCATTATAATTACTTATAAGTAAATTACTTCCAATTAATTTACAATCACTTAATGATATATTTACATAAGAGTTATTAACAATATTTACAATTCCAGAAGCATTTTAACTTGTTATTCTATATTGTATAAAAGTTTTTTGAATACATATTAGCAGATTAGCTTACAGCAAGATACCAGAAATATGTTTTCCTGTTGCAATAAATATTAATGAACAATTAACTATTTCTATGTTACATTTCAAACAAATTAATGCTCCCTAAAATACTTCGTAGTTTAAACTTATATTTATTTAAGAATCAATAATATTTTAGTTATCTGTCTCTAAACCAAATAATACAAATTAATATACGTTATAGTTGTAAATTTATAAATCAATAACTGCTTTTTATGTTATATCTGTATAGACAAATATTTATGTATTATATTTTTGGAATAAGTACATTTCATTTACTATTTGTATATTATTTATATTTTTTGATTTTTAACAATAAGTGTAATAATTGTTATTTAATACAATATTATTTGTACATTTATTGTTTTATGTCAATTATTTGTATAATATTATAGAAGCTATCATTAGATTTAAAATTGTTTAAGCTTGATAGTTAGATTTTATATATTTTATCAAAAGATCACGGCCGACGAAACTGTTATTCGAGCCTTAACCAAACATGTGTATAATTAGAAGGGGTTGAGATCAACACGTATTTCTAAATTACCTGTAACGCAAAAAGTAGCTTTTCTCCAGCTGAAACACTACAAATGCAGAAAAGAAGCCCGTGCAAAATATTTGGCTATGTAAATTATACCAGAGTCTGTTCAAGCCAAACGATTCTCTGGATGGCAATGATGTTTGGGCCCAGCCCGTAATCATGTCACAAGGTCAGGATAATATCAAAAGAGAAACTGCGACACCCAAAATATTATATGTTAAAAAGCGAATACAGTATGCACCAATATTCAGCTTGTACTAAATATGGCCATGATATTCGGTTGTGTTAAACTATTGCGCGCGATTTTCATGTAGCGAGACTGGCTCAAGGCGTGCGACGACTCTGTCAGCTGATGGTACGTATTATATGCAAAAGCACATTTTCAAACACCTTAATGAGAAATACGCATTTGTATTATTGTAGATATTTAGTACCATGCAAGTGAATCGCAAGAATATATTCAGCGCGAATACCAGTTGACTAGCGAGCATTTTTTCAGTTTACAAATAGATATAAACAGATTTCAGATTTACATAGGTCAGCTGTATTTAGTACAAGGCCATCAAATATATTTATATCGCCGCAAACAGAGGCTAAAAGCGGTTCGCGACATTTTATAGTTTTATATATTTTATCAAAAGATCACGGCCGACGAAACTGTTATTCGAGCATTAACCAAACATGTGTATAATTAGAAGGGGTTGAGATCAACACGTATTTCTAAATTACCTGTAACGCAAAAAGTAGCTTTTCTCCAGCTGAAACACTACAAATGCAGAAAAGAAGCCCGTGCAAAATATTTGGCTATGTAAATTATACCAGAGTCTGTTCAAGCCAAACGATTCTCTGGATGGCAATGATGTTTGGGCCCAGCCCGTAATCATGTCACAAGGTCAGGATAATATCAAAAGAGAAACTGCGACACCCAAAATATTATATGTTAAAAAGCGAATACAGTATGCACCAATATTCAGCTTGTACTAAATATGGCCATGATATTCGGTTGTGTTAAACTATTGCGCGCGATTTTCATGTAGCGAGACTGGCTCAAGGCGTGCGACGACTCTGTCAGCTGATGGTACGTATTATATGCAAAAGCACATTTTCAAACACCTTAATGAGAAATACGCATTTGTATTATTGTAGATATTTAGTACCATGCAAGTGAATCGCAAGAATATATTCAGCGCGAATACCAGTTGACTAGCGAGCATTTTTTCAGTTTACAAATAGATATAAACAGATTTCAGATTTACATAGGTCAGCTGTATTTAGTACAAGGCCATCAAATATATTTATATCGCCGCAAACAGAGGCTAAAAGCGGTTCGCGACATTTTATAGTTTTATATATTTTATCAAAAGATCACGGCCGACGAAACTGTTATTCGAGCATTAACCAAACATGTGTATAATTAGAAGGGGTTGAGATCAACACGTATTTCTAAATTACCTGTAACGCAAAAAGTAGCTTTTCTCCAGCTGAAACACTACAAATGCAGAAAAGAAGCCCGTGCAAAATATTTGGCTATGTAAATTATACCAGAGTCTGTTCAAGCCAAACGATTCTCTGGATGGCAATGATGTTTGGGCCCAGCCCGTAATCATGTCACAAGGTCAGGATAATATCAAAAGAGAAACTGCGACACCCAAAATATTATATGTTAAAAAGCGAATACAGTATGCACCAATATTCAGCTTGTACTAAATATAAAGAAGCTCTTGAAAGTTCTGGTAATATTGATGTTTAAGCCCGTTGAGCTACAAAATATATATTAAATATAATATTTGTTTAGATATTAATTAATATAATAATTTCGTTTCAATAAGTTTCGTTATCTTTATAATACAGAATAACATAAAATTTAACAAATAGTCGATGTAATTTGAAATGATGAAGAGTCAAGAGAATGAAACTTATATTTTGATAATATTATTTAATGTTATTAGTACTGCTTCCATGACCAGCTGCAGATTAGTTATTGAATTAGACTGGACTTGAAATT
Organism: Hexamita inflata; assembly: GCA_963988835.1. Lineage (NCBI taxonomy): Eukaryota > Fornicata > Diplomonadida > Hexamitidae > Hexamita > Hexamita inflata. The sequence goes on from CAXDID010001173.1 coordinate 445,443, forward strand.
ATCAGCATAATTTTAACAACTCACTCAATAAGCATCTTACGAAATTTAATATAAATTTATTATATACTGTACCAATTATTTGATAGTACTACCACAAGGAGGGTATATTAATCTTAAACATTGACTTTATAATTGATGAATCAGATCAGAACTAGTCTCATTTTTATAGTAATCGATTTATATTATTGAGTTGATGTTAGCTAGTTTTGATATTTTTGAGTACTGGTGATTATAAATAATTACATCAGAAATATATATATTTATCTGGTTAATTATTTTCTCACCACTACAACAAGCCAAAGAATTTCTTCAATAATTGTAAAATCACAATAATAGCTCTATATAGCTCTTACAATAGAATATTCAGAACATGTTAAACTATTAAATTTAGATGTAAGATGTTAGTATTAAATTGAGATAGATTCGGGCAGCTTTGACCTTCCATTATTATTTCAATTCATTTTCATTTTTAGAACCAAAAGTTCAACAAAATTAGTGTTCAGTTTAATTCAATTTATAGATTAACCATCTCCAGTGAAGCAAAAGTTCTGAACTGTAATTAGTCCTCAATCGATATTAGTCAATATTTCAAATCAGGTTATAACATGTTATAACTTATGTTGAAATTTCGTGTAAAACTGGTCCTATTAATACTAACTTTCATATTAAATCTTGACTACCGCTTGTTCAAAATGGTCTGGTATTATTATCATTATATAAAGATTGCATTGCCTTCTTACTGCCTAAATCTAAGGAGTTCTTGGTTAATAAAAACGTGAAAATTTTAATGGTTCATTTTGTGGAGTGGAGTTGAGATACACTTTTGTCTCAATATTAGTAAATTGTTGAAATAGGTACACGAAACTCAAAAATTTTCAAAAAATACTATGTTTGTGAGCCGATGTATTCATAAGCATTACCTCATAACTCATTAATTTTATATTAATTTTAATATAATATTTCATTTCTAAATACATAATACCACTTCATCTGATGAAAGTCAAAAGCAACACTGTAAATACAGTTCAGAGTAAATCAATGTTTAAACTTTCATTAAAAGCAAGTATTTCCCAACATGGGGGTAATATAGTGTTATATTAAATTATTAAAGTATGTTATTCATATTGCATTTATTATGTTAGAAGGATTATGTAAATAATGAAATAATACACTTGATAAAAGTTCTATGCTTGTTATTATTATCTAAATGTCATAATAATGCTTCGCCACTATTTATATTGGTTAAACGCTTCCTACAATTGAAATGCTCATTTTGTAAGTTCAAAACTCTTCGATTTGAAATAAATTATAGTAAAAAAATGAAAACGTCTTTTCGTTTATTGAACCGTAAAATAACAAAAGATGCTTTTTGAACGTAAAATTACTAAGAATACTTCAATTTATACAAGTATAATTTAAGTTTATGTACATAAATGATTATTTAAGAACAAAAAATTAAAATATACAAATTCAATCTAACACACTTAACGCGATAACCCACTTCCATGCTGTTTCTTCTGCGTCAGATACATTCATGTGTCTCAATATTGGCATTTTATTACCATACATCAATCTTCGCAAGCCGGTGTGCTTAATGTGCTTTAATTTTGATAATATTGGGTCATTTTTAATATAATATGTTACAGAATCTAAGCTATTAGACGCCAATGCACTAAGTTTCATTGCAACTTTTATTGTTGACCTGTTTTTCAATTCACTTCTGGTTGTCTAATCTATCATAATCAGCTTTATGTGTTGAATAGTCATTGTTAGCCCAAAGAAAAATCCGAATAGCGACACAAAAACGCAAATAGCAGTAACAATAATCCACAATGACGGATCTTTACTTTAAATATAAACAGTCCACGAATAATATCCTAATAAAGTGGCAAAGTACAGTAGAGTGAATGTTACACACAGAATAAAGTATTTATAATTGCGAATGCCTATGCACGTTCCAACCCAAGGGCAATGATGATCGTGACTGAGTACACAGTGTTTACAGAGTGGGCAGTGTGCTACACCTGGAGGTTTTTCAACATTGCATGTAGAGCAGTGAGTATTTTGAGCGAAATGAACTGATATTTTATTTGTAGCTTTAATGTTATTGGTTACGAATTGTGGAATTGATATATTCATTCCCATTTCGATATCGTCTTCACAGTTCATTTCGTTTATTACTTTAAGTGATGCCGACGGCATTTTAGCCAAAGTTTTTGATGAAAACATCATAGTTTACGCTGGCTGGATATTACTGTCAATCAATTCTGAACTAACTGGCGTTTAAATGCGCTTTGGAATTACACCCGGATCCGTTAAACTTGTTTTAATATAAAAACTGACCGTTAATAATGACAGGACATAAATTGGAATGAAAATTAAAAACGAATCCGCTCTATTTAGTTGCAAGTACATAATCAGGGTGTGCACAACCGGTAAAATTAAGAATATAGCACAAGTAATCACCAAACAATAAAGTTGTGACCCGATTACTATTTTGTTTTTGTATATCGCACGCATCTCAAAATATTTTGAAGTGTAGATTAGTACTGAAAATGTAGAATAATGACATGCAAATTCCACATCTAATGTAAAAACTCCTTCACTACTCGCCTTATATATCGGGACTTGTTACCTTCGCCGCTTTTATATACAATTCTAACGATAAACAAATACAACTTCACATTGTTTCTCTGGCCTTATAATCAGCCCTCAATATAGTGTTATCTGCTGCTTTGAAAAACCTATTCAGATAACCACGTCCAAAATCTGCCGATTTCGGCTTCCCGTCTGCTCACGCCATGTTTTGGTCAGGCTACTTACTAACATATTATATTAACTTTGATTTTAGTTATATTACTCTCGCTATTGTACTCCTCCTTATTTTTGTGTGCATTCACAGAGTCACATCAGATTACCACTCATATGATTAGGTAATTTGGGGTGTTATATTTGGTGGATTTTGGGCTCTTCTCTGGGAATTCATTCAAGTGAAAACAAAATACTATTTGGTAGCTTCAGCTCTTAAGATGTGGTATGCATTCACATATCACATGGTTTAAGAAAATGAAAAGAATTACACAGAATAAGATGCTCCAAAGTGAGTTAATATCACCAAGAAATTATTTCAATTGCATTATGTTACTTGCAAAGCAACATCTGAGATGTCTTAATATCAGGTTTTGTTTTGTACATAGCAAGTGTAATAATATTTACATATTATTTATATCTAATCTAGAGTTGATTATGTTGTGTTTTTAATTGTTACATATGCCTATATTAATACTTATGCTATTTTATTTTCTAATTTTCACACCAAGTATGGGAGCTCAATCTTCAAAATATTCTAAAGAAATTAAAGCACAAATGACATAAGCATTCAAAGATATTGATACTAATAACGATGGCAAGATTTAATTTTCTGAGTTTTTAAATAGACTTATGTATGGGGTAAATGTTAATTAGGAATTAGTTAAGTTATGTTTCTTTTTATTGGATACTAACAAGGATGACGCTTTGCAATAATCAGAGTTTGAGAGAATATTTTAAGTTATGGTGAATGCGTCTGAAGAGTCCTCGATTCACACAATTCTGTGCGATTTGATTGATTTCAACGGAGATGGATTCCTCGACTAAAATGAAATCAAAGCTATGTACGAATTTTATAAGAAGCCAGTTCCTCAATCAGCTAATGATCTTGGCATTAAAATAACCAAAAAGAAGTTTGAAGAGTATATAAAAGCGCATTTTGACTTCTGATAAGTGATCATATTCCTATTCAATATAATAGTATATTCTAATTCTCATTGAGTATCGTCGAATCCGCCCAAGACCACTGTCCATCTCCAAGCAACTTCTTCAGCAGCTTTTGGGGTCATGTTCCTGAGAATGGGCATTTTCCTGCCGTAAAACATTCGCCTTACCCCCGAGTCTTTGTATTTTTTCATGTCAAGGGTTCTTAAAACGGGATCTTCTGCGATTAGTTGTTGAACGAACTCTTTACGTTCCTTATCGTTCATTTGAGACGTTTGATCGAGAGTTTAATGTACATTAAGTCTATGTCTAAGCTCCTATCGTGTTGTAAAATCAGATTTGACCAAACTGAAGTGGGAGCAGCACATTGACACCCCGAAGAAGAACCCAAAAACGGCCATTACCAGAAAGACACCTTGTATCAAACAGTAAATGTAGTTGTTCTTACCGGTCATGTCTGGGAATGTGATGCCCATGTATAACCCAGCCCCACAAAAAGCAACTACTATAATGCAATAAATAGCAGTTGATATTGTACTGGCTACGAAATAAAAATAGTTTCTAAGACCAATGCAGGTGCCCATCCACGGACAATGATGGTCCTAAAATAAAACGCAGTGATCGCAGTCACTACAATGAGCTGAACCAGGAGGACGCTCAACCCCACACGTTGGACATTTTGGTTACTAGTTAAATTTAGCTGAAATATGATTCGTGGCTCTTATTTTTCTTTACTAATTAACTTAAGCTTCAAGTGGTTAGTTCTACACCACTTTTTCTTATGCACTTTCATCGTCATTGATATTATTTTCCACATCTCTTTAAGTTGGAGGACTTGGTTTATTAAGTGGTATTGTTTCAAGCTCATACTATCCATTGTTTATTTTATCTTCCAACGTAATTTTTCTTTTTGGCATAACACCAGGATCAGTTAACGTAGTCATCATGTAAACAATGATAATCGCAATGGCTAATATGTATACAGGTATATAAACGAATGGTGTGGCTTTCTCGCCAATTGTGTTTAGGCTGCATACTGTAATGACAACAGGAGCTGCGGCAAAGAGAATGCAAACTACAACGGTGCATCCGAAGGACGCGCCAATTACCTTATTTCCGCAGTAGCGTGCTGGCATATGAGGGTGTGGATTGCTTTGTTTATATTGCATTTCGTGTATATATGTATATCTTAAACACTTCATCTCAAAAATGTAACTCAGTTCTTCGAATGTGTATGATTTATACGCGTCTTCTGCGTCTGTGAATACGGAGTCTCGGACAGCTCGTCCTGCGATCAACGATTTGCTTCATTTTTCCAAGTACGCCTTCGATTCGCAGACCTCATTTGTTGATTTATAGAAACCTCAAGCTTCATTGCAGAATGAGCACATACTGAACGAGAAAATAACGCAGCTTTCGGAGGATGACATTGACAGCGTGCACACCGACCAGATCTAGCGCCTTGAGCAGCTCCGCCTCCGTTTGCTCCGTTAAAAACAGATTCAAAAGCCTGACCGGGTCGAGCACATGAAATAAATTCTTAACGAGCAAATAAAGCAGAAAGAGCTTCAAATGAAATAACAATAAAATACTCAAATGTTAAATAACACTTAATAAGTAATTAACAGTTAATTAATTTAAAAACAAATTGAACTGTAAAACAAAAACCAAATCTAAAATGCGATTTAATAATAAAATAAAACGAATAAATAAACGGAGGAATCGGAAATTGAAGTCGAATGCGAAACGGTCCAAATTCACAAACGGAAACAAAAGAAAACGAATCCGTAATATAAATAAACTAATTCAGTTGAAATAATAACAAAAGAAAATAAAACAATAACTGAACAAATTAAATAAGAAAATGAATAAATTAAAGATCAAATTAATAAAAAAGAAAATATTTAAACTAACAAAGATAAAACTATTGATAAATAAGAATTAAATAAACAAGAAATAATTAATGAACAATAAATAATTAAAGAACAAATAAAAGAAACGAGCGAAAAATAAACACAAATGACAGAAACGCAAACGGTTTCGATTCAAACGACTGAATAAACTTTTTATATTCAAACTGAAGACAAAAGTGTTTCAAATTAAAATGCCTCTGAAATGCAACAAAATGATAAAAATTTAACATTAAAAGAAGAACTAAAGAAAATTGAACCACAACAAAATAATGACTTGACATAAATAGAACCTACGATAAATGAGCAAATAGTAACTGAAAAGCTGCAGACTGTTAACCAAATGAACTAAACTAATTAGGAATCAATTATAATACCAACGAACACACAAGAACAAAATACTTTCACAAACACACAGTAAACACTGACATAAATTCCTACGAATGGGAGTCTGAGCTACTAAAATATGGTCACCGCACGGTAAATCTCACAAGAATTGAATGAACTATTCCAAAAAATATAGAGCCCATCAAAACAAAGCAGAGTTCAAAATGAAAAGGACGAGATTATGTTCCTACTCAGCGAAATTCACCCATTTTAAAAGAATACACAAGAAAAAGACAGCGAAGAAACAGATCTACTTAGCCCATTTGAACAAACACAAAGGCAATAAAATTATGTAGTAAATTACCAAGATGAGTCGTCTAATTAGTAATAGGCTGATCAACCTTTAAATATTTAAAATGTTAACGATGATGAAATATCAAAAAGTGTTGAAGAGAGTAATTTAAAGAAATCTGAACAAACAAATAGTTAAAAATTAAAAGATGTACAAAACGCGTTTGGTGAAGAGATCCATGAATAAATTTCAACAAATACCCCAAATCTATGTAACTAATAACCTATAATGACACTAAATACTATTTTATCTGAAAGTGAACATAGCAAAGGAAACTAAAAATTATAACTTTAGGATTTTGAAGTAACATAAACCTATAAATTAACTAAATCATAAAAATTACTATCTAAACCCAATAATTCTAATTAGTTTAATGAGTTATTAGTTAAAAAAGTTAGTAAATAAAGTGTAAATACAATAGCGCAGCAAAATGTTTCCATAAAAACTCAATAAATAGTTGAGTCTATTTCATAAACGTCTATTTCACAGGGTAGATACAAAGATATACAAAATTCGAACGTACAAGTACAAATTATTAATCCATAATAATTATAAAGTCTAATTTCTCCTATAAAATCAGATAATAATAATTAATATTAGACAAACTATTAAATTATCAATGCAACATAATTGATTGATAGCAATAGTGATTAAATGATTCCGAAAAAAGCATAAAGTCAATCTAATTAGTAGGATGAAAAATATACCAGCGAAGAATGTGATTAATTTTAGTAATTCAAAAACTAAATGTTAGCAAATATAATGTCGCACCCGTTAACTCTTTCAAATATATTGTTACAGAGCCCTGCCTAGAATATTGATAAGTCATCATAAAGCATAGATAGTCCATAATCATAATCTTTTAATCCATAATCTTTTTAAACAGTAAATACTTAACAATCAGGCCTTAACTATAAAATAGGCTGTAAAATAGAACGAAGTCCATAATAGCATTGCATTCCTGTTCAGTTACCAAATCAGATGCGATTTTCTTTAGATGAACCAGTAAATTATCCAAAAGTGCTTGAATCATCTCAGTTGAATATTAAAGTGAAAAATGATGTAAAAACGGTACCAGTTAAAGAAAATAGCCTTGAAAATGAAATTGTGGATGCAACGCTGAGTTTTTAAAACGGTGTAGATTCAGATTCGTTAATTCCCAGCAAACCTGAAGATTCAGACGCACATATTCATCAGATGTAAGAAGATAAGATTGAAACGTTTTAATCACAGAGCGAACAACCTACAAACTTTTCAAAGGATAAAAGTAAAGTCGAAATATCCAAGAATGCTGATTAAGTGAAGCCATAGATAGTAATAACTGAGTAACCAAAAGCTCTTGAGTAATAACCTGAAAAATAAACAGAAGACGTTCAGAATACAGAAAATAATATTTCATAAATTAATGAGAGCCCATAAATTACAAAACAAATTAAGCAAGAACCCATTTAATCAGAACTAAAGGAAACCCCGGATTAAATTCAGGTTATTTCACTTTAATCAAAATAATGCAAAACCCAGTCTTCCCAACAGACCAAATCCACTTAAATCCAAATTGCCCCGAAAAAGCGAATCAAATCTGAAATGATTCAAAACGAACCGAGTTTTGATGAAGTGGAGGTCTTCAACGTCAAAAAATAAACAACCTGCATTTAAAACGAAAAACAAATTCAAACAGTACCAAAAAACAGCTTCAAAACCATTGAAAACTCAACGAGCGATTTGGTTTTTAAAAACGTCGAATCCGTGAAAATGCAATAACTTGAGTCAATCTCAGAAACAACTGAAAATATCGGATTACTTCAACAAGAACCGCAAGATTAATCCAAATAAAATAAGGTTGAATAAAATGTTCACTACAGCTTGGAATACTAACCTATTAAAGAAACAAAAGTTTAAACACCACTAAAACTTAAAGAAATAGCACCGTAAAACGTACAAAATATTAAAATAAACGAAAATTCACTGTTTGACAGCGAAAGTCTGAGCTTCAAAGAAAATGTTGACTTCTCGGAAGAAACTGTAAGTTGGCACGACTCACCTGCACTAAAAGTTGCTGTGTAGAATCAACAAAAAGAATAACAAAAACCTCCAGTGTTCATTCCACAGTATTCCAATTAACAAGTAAACTCTCAAATAAAAGTTACGCGGACATAACAGAGCAATCAACCAATTTAGTAACCCACAAGAATCAAAATAACTAAATCCAACAATGAATACATACATATGTATAATGTTTAACAAGTTGCAAAAAGCAATTTAAAATATTCAGAACTGTCCGAATAAACGGAGCAGTTAATAGAATAAACGCATCAAAATGTTGTTCCAATAAACTTGAATTAAGATTAAAGTTTAGTAAACACGAAATCGTCATTAATAAGAGATTTTGATTCTGTTCTTGAAGCAGAATGCTCGGCTGAAGTGTAATACATACTATAGTGAAACTATTAATAGTTGTGTTATATAATTTATTTTGCAAATTTGGTTTAAAAATTAAAAAATGTAAAAAATTAGTATCATTTTAAACAACAAATTTTAAAATATTATTAGTTAAACAACATATAAATGTATTTAAACAAACACTTCAATTATGATTGCCTAATTTGTATTTACAATCAAAATTTCACAACTACACAATTAAATGCAAAAAATCGAAGAGCTAATGTTAATTAAAACATTTATAAATGTACAAGAACTTATAAACATGAAAAATTCGACTTATTATAATGCACTACTATTAATGTTTCCGGACTATCTTAAAAATCAAAAATAATATCGATATTATAATGCATCCAGTACATACCACAAATAAACTCTTGCAACTTTAGAATATTTAAATAGCTCTTCTAACATAACAACATAAGAATGGGCTTATCATACAAAATAGATATTAAAGTAATAAATTCCAGACTTATAATAATTTTTTGACTATAAATAGTAGCATGGATTTGATATTTATTAAGAAATGATTGATGAACTAAATAATTTAACCACAAGTATATTATAAACTGATAATGAAATATAAATAAGAAATAAAATAGGGACTAATGGTACATATTTTAGTTTAAATAACTATAGCTAAATATTGTAAACGATCCCTTTCTAAAATCCCACTATTTATACTAATTAACCTAAAGACATTGTGTTTCTGTTTAATTAATTTAGCAACCCTGAAATATTTATAAAAATATTATATGAAACATGTACACTTCAAGATAGAATATGGGTATATTCATATTCAAACGTAGTTATAAATGTATTAGAAATACTATTTAATAGATAGTTTTTGAATCTTATCTAAATTCAAAATAATTAGGAAGATATAATACAATATTTACAATAAAATTAACACTCGAGCTAATTTATGAATTTGTGTGTCCTGAAAGAAATTTAATAATAAATTGAAGACTTAAATGGTTAAATGTCGTATAAAATCATAATAAATGATACATATTAACTAGTAAAAAGTTTTTGTGTTGTGTATATTCTATCAAAATAATCACATGTTATTTCTACACATTAATTAATTGCTTAAAATAATTTTATTACTTATTTCATTTCAGAGTAGATAGAATAATCGTTTTATTTTCAATTTAATAACTATTTTGATTAAATAATTAAATTTAATAATATAACTTTGTTTGAAAATCAGCAACTTAAACATATAATATCATTTTAAATGTAAATCATATACAATGATGATGTTGCAATTGGTGTTATCAACAAGACACTTATTATACTAAAACCAATTTATAGAAATTTTAGATATATTGGAACAGTATATAAAGTTGCATCATACGATGGTATTTTTTATTCCTATGATGTTAATTGGTATGATGGAATTTCGAGAGGAATAGTTTTAGATTCTGCAGGAAGATTAATTACTGATCCATTTTCTCAATCATCACCTCCATATTTCAATATAAATGGAACACGGTAGTATCGTTATTAATTATCACTGGCCAAGTTTAATAATTCTGAATTAATATTTAATTTTACTGGTCATGTAAGAACAACATCTACAAGTGTTTATGATTATATTAATTAAAATATATTTACTAAAAAAGATCTGTAGGTATATTAACTTAAAACTGATTATAAAAAATATTCTTAGATAACATCTATTTCTAGCAAAGCACTAAATTCACTTTAAAGGACACCATATATACAGTGTTAACTAACTAACGAATCTATTAACAAGTAAATTTAACAATTTCAAAATTATGAAAGCGACTAGGAACATAATATTCTGTAACTACGAACAAATTAATAATATAATAAGAATATTACAACATATTTTGATATTAAAGCTTTAATTAGGGCAGATAATATATATGATACAACACTTTTAGAATAGTGTGCAGTTCCATAAAACTAAGGTTTCACATTTCATTTTGGGTTTGAGGAATTGATAGAGTCTATATAAGAAAAATATAATAGATCAGTAACTGGAAATTTATTGAAATTTATTAGTAAAGTTAATTATGCATATCAATTAGCTGCACAAGGTGAATTAAAGTAATTAAACACTCTATTAAAATAATATTACTAAGCTAGAATTAAAGATACAAATTCTTTATTGAATTATTATTTATTTAAATACGAATCTAATTATTCTTCAGTTGAATTTGATGCGATACTGAATGATGACGTAAACATAGAGATACCATTAATATATCATGCTTTAAGTAATAAAATCAACGAAATAGTATTTTTTAATCACTTATCATATAATTTATAAAATTTAGTTTCTAATTAAAATATATTAGAAGTATAATTAGGTCATATCACAGATGATTCATCAGAACTAACTTTAAAAGAATTATATAGTAACTATTATGGAGAATATTTTGAAAAAACGAATTTTTGGTAAAATTAACTTATTATTGAACGTTTTGATTTATATAAATTAATACTTTCCTATTTTCAATTGAATTATTTTTCTTATTCGACTGGATCCAACTGGAAAAGCATTATGGCTGAATAACTAAAAGCTTAGCCATCAGGAAGAAATAATAAATACCGTATTGGATAAATCAATGGGAAATTATCTATTACAAAAGCGCTTGTTGTAACCAATAAAAATTTAGACTACTAAACATCTATAAATGGATTTTTAACAGTTGTTTTAGACTAAAACTTAGATTTGTAAGTAAGCAATCAATACACAATATTAGATGAACACACTCGATTTGTTTATGGCATTGATAATCTGCGCTATATTTAAGGTGTGTAACACATCCTATTGTCTAATGGTTATATTAAATACCAACGTATTAATAATTCTGTAAATGATTACAATGATATATATGAACTGGACAACAGATTTTGGGACACTGCATATAACAAATCAACTTAAAAAGAAATTGGAATTATATTATCTTAGGATAAAATCACTTCAAATAATCGATTATCGTTTCAAGATTATAATTAATCTGAAATATATTAGCGTACAGTAGTATTTAATGCTAAATCTCCTTATTTTTAATGTGGTAAATTAATTGTCAAATAATTTGGACTTATTGATGGTATAATGATAATATATGAAGATGTAATTTTAACACAAGATTTCAAAAGTAAAATAACCTATGGTGATGATAGCTTGAACAATATAAACAAATTAGAATACTTGTATTAAAATATTACAACCAATAATATTAAAACATACACATTTATTAAGTAATTTCCAAATAATTATGTATTCAAAACAATATATAAATTTTAAATTCAAGAATGTATTCTAATTCTCTTTATTTTTCTAATTCCGCTATTAATTTATGTCGTAATTGTTGTTTTAATCTAGAATGGATAATATAATATATTTTATGAAACTGAAGAAACAGATAATAATTAAACATGTGAAGTAGAACATAGTATAGATATATATAAATATACTAAAAACAAACCAATTAAGTAAATAGAAATATAGAAATAAATTATAAATCTGTTTGATAAGTTAGTGGATACATTATTTATAATGTAAAAGAGCGTGTTTAAATATGAAATTACTCAATAGAATATTATTTTGGAAAATATGACGAAATCAATAACTCAACCTGAAACTATATTTACTTATTTACCATAAATTTAAACAAATTAATAAGATTAGCAATGTTATATATCATTTAATATATTAACTAATTCATAGCATTATATGATGATGAAAAATTCATTAATACATCAATCATCCCAAATATCTAAAACATTTATAAATATTAAAGCAAACATAACGGTTAACAGTAGTAGGAATACTAAATATTTATCATTTGGATCGAAATCTATTCCAGGTAACATACATCAAAATAATTCTTCGTATATTTACGTAAGATTATTTGATGATTAGAACTTGTTTTTTATTCGTGAGTTGGAAAGTCCTTTATAAGTGTAGAAATATGAATTCAAAAAGTTTAAATGTGCTGAAGTAGTTAATAATTAGTTAATACAATTATCGTTAAGTGCAGAGTGAAAAGTAATAATATAGTAATAATATATTGTATTGTAATATTCATTGTCTATCTCTCTTTTTGTCTTTGGAGAACTTTCCTCGTTTCCATGTGTCTTTGTCGTTGTCTTCTGGTCTGGATTGTGTGAGTTTTCCCCAGAGCATCATGATTTCGAGTGGTTTTTCTGTTCCGTTGATGTTTTTGGCTTCTTTGAGGTATTTGAGCATGATGCTGAGTGCGCTTGCGCAGTCGAAGCATTTATCGAAGTTTTTGAACAGGTCGAAGTCGATATTGAGTTTGTAGTCGTACACGCACACTCTTGTGTTGTTGTTAAAGTAGAACATCTGCTCCTCCAGTTTCTTGCAGTCGTAGTCCTTGAATCCCGCTCCTCTGTGCGTGATCATTTTGCACCCCGCGTACGTGGCCGAGTTCATCAGCGGGAGCATTATCTCCCCTTGGAAGAAACTTATTGTTGAGTCGTTCCAGGGCAGTTCAAACTGTAACATTGCTAATATTGGGTTCAATTGTTAAAATTACATTTTTTATGTTTCAAGTTGTTTGTTAAATTATTAATTTGCCTCGTCAACGGTGAGTTGTTTGACTGGAACGGAGGGTTCGTAGACGAATAAAAATTCCTTTTTTGGTTTCACGAGGGAGAATTTGTCGTCGGTGACCGAGAAGTTGTAGAAGTTCACGCGCTCGTGCACCACGTTCGGCTTCTGGAAGATCTCGAACACGTGGAATGTGACGTTTGGGAAGAGCTCGGCAAGGATTAGGTATATATTTGGAAATTAGGAGAGGCGATTCATCACTATATCTGAATTTGGTGACATGGACATGAACTCTATAAATTATAAAAGGACTGACATGAAGCGGTCGTAGGCGACTGTCTTTATCTCGCCAGAACGGCGCTTGTACTGCATCTGAGGAGCAGAATCGTGATCCAAAATCCTGAAAGCGGACGACAATAAATCAGTCGGAAGCACCGGAGGCTCCTAGTTGCTGTTCGCCGGAGCGTACTAACGGCAGTGGTGATTCACACGCTTCTGCTAAGCCGGGACATGCGCTTACACCGGTGCTGTTGGAATCACTGCAGCGGGCTCGTTGTTCTCCGAATCCGAAAAGGTTAACCAATTCTCTGTCATTTATCATAAAAGAAGTGGAAATAATAATAAATGAAATTTAAATATCAAATAAAACACATTTAATATAGAAGGGATTGTATTTTATAGAAAAGATTATAAAAACACATCAGTATCCGTAAATTACTTCTATAATATTTTAATAAGAATAAGTATACAGTAGCTGTAACATCTTACAAGCACCATATCCACAGCCATCATCTCTGAAAAGTTAATAACCTAGCATGTAATAATGTTATATAAATATTAATAGCACAGTAATAACACGATAAAGTATAAAACAATACTATCATTTCTGAATTGATATAATTTGACGACATCTCAAAAAATTAACACTAAAAATATAGAGTCCTTTATGTACATAGTTACAGAAGTAAAGAACGCATTAAAATGAAAATATCATTTTAAAAGGTTCCTGTGATTGAAGTAACCGATTATTGAGTGGATGTTTTTGAGATGTACCAAAAGAGTGAGCCGATATATTTAGTGAGTTTCATTCAGTATACAAGTAATATATACTTCTATAATGATCAAAAAGAAAAAATTAAAAATTAAGTTGAAAGGCTAGACGAGTTATTTATACAAACGACTAAGGAATTATAAAACAACGATAAGAGAATTTATATAATGAAACACAATACGACAAAGATGCCATCTATTATAAATCAATATTAAGCTTGAATGTCCCACTGCATAGGAACAGTCATCATTGATTATAAATAGTCTTTTAACACTAACAGTGAGGGTTGAGCCCCTCGAATCACAAAGAGAGCTTCCAGTGAGTACTTGTATTATATTATACACACATAGGTGGTAACGTACCCAAAAATTAATTTTCCACTCCATGAAGTTGATGATGCTCGACACGGGAATTTTGTAAATAATCAATATGAATCGATTCTATTTCAGCATCAGGTTCCTTAGATCAGGGAACAACGAATATTAACGCTAAATTTCCTTACTATCAAATTATACTTAAATTGATCAATATCACATAACTCATATTCTGATACTAATTCATACTGGTATCGACCCATTTTGAGCAGTATTATTGACTTAACAAACTAATTATATTATTAAAACTTACTTATGACAATTATTTGAAATCGATAACCGAAATGTAGCACATTTCAAAATTCAAATTTTTAATAAATTTTAAATCAAAATTTGATTGTAACCATATATTCTTGAGTTTGGTTATGGCCGTAGTAATAATAGTCAGCAAAGTTGTTGACACCTCCAACCAAGTAAAATTTGAATTTTACTTTTTGGTAGAATTTTAATACAAGCTAAACTAAAAGTTCCGAATTCAATACGTATAATAGTACAAGTACAGCTGATCTTAAGCGCATCTAGTTTTCTACTAAATAGCTTTATAACTCCAAAGTACCAAAACATGAAATCACTCTGGAACAGAACTTGAATAAACTCTATTGTCCCATCATTTCTTTTTAGAGTTTACTGTAAAACAACTTCTTCAACGATGGATTCACGGAGGCCTAACCTGCTTCATTAGTGTTATAATAGCCTATGCGATTAACATTAATTTTTCTGCTTGACAAGAAATATATTTATATATCAACAGTACTAAGTTGAGACTTCTTTGACGGCCCGTGTAAGCCTATCAAGTTATAAATTGAAACAAATTCAGAATGCAATAACACCAAAATATTTCATAGGTAAAGTTACGAAGATAGATTCAAATTAAATTTAAAAATTTAAATAGTAATTTACCAGCTTCTTAGATATTTAAATAATTTATTTAGCCAAAAATGGTGTTTGGTCTAAATTCATTTTTTGGAGCGTGAGATGGTAAATCAATATACGTGGCGGAAATAGCTTTATAACGATAGTATGTCTTGGTTGTTTGACACTACATTTTGGCTTATCACCACCCCAAATAACCCCTAAATGATCCTAAATGTTAATAACTACTGTTATATATTTGTTCAATCAATTTAGAAATTTGTAGTTTTCAAGTAAATAGTTTAAGGTTGGTACTATAAATTACACAACACTAAAATAAGCTTAAAATAATATATATTAGCAGTTAAATTATAGTATGTAACACTACGTTTAAGCTAATATTGAATATAAATTGTTGAAATAATGTTATTAACCCAATATTCGACTATGATACTTTTTGACGAAAGTCGATTTCAGAAGGAGAATGAATTTAGGATTTCTAACTATATTTTTGGAGGATATGACCTCTACTATTGTTGATGAAATATAAAAATTTACCACATCACAAATGATGAATAAAATGCTGGTCGCCAAAAGCCAAATAAAATTATACATAAATGCTCATTGTTTATCCGTGGCTAAGTCTAGCGGACCTGCTAAGTTATTTAGTGGTTCCAATTTATCTTAACTTTCAGGTTCAGCTTCGGTGCCACTTATGAGAACATCCAAGAGTGTGCAATTCAGGTACTGATAGAAGCGTATTTTACTATTTCTGTTACACTAAGATATTACCCTAGTGAAAATGTTTACTTTAATTCAGGCATCAGTTTAGCGTCTTCAGATTTTCTGGACTTCTCCATAAAAATTGATATTTCAATGTTATTTAGAAGTAAATAAAAAAATTGAATAAGCTTTAGGTTGCATAAATGTAAATACGTGTATTCCCCTATTTTTTACTATAGCTGTTAATAGCAGAGAAAATGCAGTCAATGAAAATTTGATTTATTGAAGTTGGTGTGGAACCATTACCAAACTCTCGCAAATACATTAAAAATGACATAGTAAAAATCGATTTAAAAAGAATTCAAAGGATGAATTGTTGAGCAAAGAAAATATTGGGTTAATTATATATTCGTTATTTAGGGAAATATTTATGTTATTTTATCCAGTGGAATATTATGCTATCAGAATTATCCATATATTTAATATTTTTAAATCTGAAAGTACCAAATACCTTTTATATAGCAACTACAGCAAAGTAGTCGCCGTTTTTGAAATAATTGAGACTTCACGATTTCCTATTTTATATTCACAGCCATATTTCATGTATAGGTCGCAACCTGACCTCTAGACACGCAAGAAACGATTTAGAAAGGTCGAATTTATCAATTCTCATTTGCGTGTGAAGTGTAATAATTTGATATTTTATGAATATTATTAAGTTAAACACATTTTAAATTAAGGCTGTTATGGGGCTGGATTTTCCAGTTTTGTCCCGGTTTTAGCTAAAGCCGGGATGACTAAATCCAGCCGGGTCCCGGATTTTACCAGAAATTGCCCTCCCGGTTTCTTCCAGTTCATGAAATATTGCCGGGATTTTATATTAATTGAAGTGGGAAATAATTGATAAATAGCAGTATATCGTGTTGTTATGTAAGAATATAAGTTATTTTTCCACTTTACAAATATTAGATTAGAATAGTTTAAAAATAGACTTCAATAAGCAAAAAATGAAACTGTAAAAATCACTAAGATACAATATAGTTATATACTTTACGCTAAAGGATTGTGCATATTCATCTTTAAAACATGCTAAATTAATGATGTATTTAAACTCGTTTTCATTAAATAGAGAAATATCCTTCTTAACAGTATACATAGTGACTAAAGAACGCTATATATGGTGGTAGGTGGTTAAATACAACATATAAAGATTATTACTTAAAGACATGTATAATTCGTTATATTATTAGTATTTAGATGTATTTAATTTCTAAAATACTAGAATCTGTATTTAAATAACTATTTACGAACGTTTTATATGTTATTGAACATCAAAACTTAAAGATGTCATTATAAATCAAAATGTTAAAGTTTAAAAGTAAAAATAGATGCAATATGAAATATATAAGAGAATAACAAGTAGTCAGAGTTATTTAGTATAAATAATTATGTAATATACCAACATGATATAAAACTCATTTTACTAAAAATCCCGGGTAATCAGCCGGTTTAGTGGAAAATATTTGCTCTTTTTCTCCTTTTTCCAGGAGCTAAATCCTGGGAAACTGGTCCAGTTTGAAAACTAATCCCGGCTTTTTCCAGCCTTATTTTAAATTGATTTCACATTAGCATATAAAATATAAACCTAAAGAAACGAGTTAACACTAAGCTAACATCAGAATATCACTATAAAAAAGTTTTGTAAAACAATGGAAGGTCTTAAATCATATAAACCTCTTAAATTCTTTGACTCAGTAGTGGAGCGGAAAGCTTGTCTTTTCCAACACCCTATTTTATATATTTTTCAGCAAATTTCAAGTAATTCCACTTCTATTGATGGAATGGACACACTCAATATAGAGAAGGGTAGTTCTATTTGTTATTAAAAATTAGTAAGTTAAAATTGTTATAATACAATAAATAATATGATTGAATTATAAACGAGACACCTAGACATGTAGTAAGTTATAATACAACTAATATATGAATGTTAATGTCTTAACCTAGACTTTATTAGTTCAAACAATACAGCGAAGAAAATAGACAAATGACGATGTTGAAATATTTATTAAAAGTTGGTATAGAGCAGGATTGACATCCTATCCGTCAAAAATCTTCTTCATTGTAGAGGCGAAATCGTTTAATTGATAATGTGTTAAATTAATAGCATGTAATAACAGATTTTAATCTCTTTCTATTCTATATACATTTCAAAATCAAAATCAATTATATTCAATTTATCTCAATCCAAATACGAGGTAGAATTTTGAATGAACTACACCAACATGTTAACTTCCTTGTTCATCATCATAATCTGGTAATTAAATATCGCTGAAACGTAATTCTTCTTTTATGTCAGAGAAGCTCTGAACTTAGAAATATTATTCTCGTAAAGTAGCTTTCTAATTTGCTTGTGCGAACTGTGAACGGATAGTATTTTGTTATAGAAAGTAAGCTCATCGGTCGTTGGAGCTGTTTAGTCTTTCAAATTAAATTTTGGTGATTTTTCATCATTTTCATATGTTTAATGAAAGTTCTTATGATGCATAAGTGGTTCAATATTCATAATTTTGTTGTTGCTAAAGGCCAAAGATTATAACTAAACTAAATTTGATAAAGGAGAAATATCTATTATGCGTGCATGAAAGGCAGAAACATTTTCTAGTTAATATAAGTACTATAACGGGTGCAGATCCATAACTTGTGTATATAACATTTACAGATCTTTAAGATTTCTCATAAATTGTACTGGCCAAATATCCGAAATGTCAATAAAATTTAGATGTAAACTTTATAAATGCTTTAAGAACTTCAGTGGCGTAATTTCTATGATTCCAGTATTACTCAAAACCAGTTCTCGCATCTGTGTACAATATTTGAGAGGTTCGATATTCTTAATTAATTTATTGCAATTTAAATTTAAACTTTATAAATTTAAAAAATGCGAAATATCTTATATCTTAGAAATAAAATTCCTATTTATCTACAATTTTCTCAAATAGAATAATTTTGGAGATATTACATTGATATTTTCAAGCCTTAAATCATTAACTTACAAATTTAGTAATTTAGGACACTTCTCTAATGATATTTCGCAGAGATATCTATTTGCACCGATGTTCAGTTCTTCCAAATTTGGTAAAGCTATTTTATAAGAAGTTATAGCATTAACATTTAAATTTAGCGAAGTTAAATTGATTAGAGATTCTATAGCTGAAATATCGTCAATTTTATTTCTTGATAAATCAAGAATTCTAAGATTTTTTAACTATTAAATAGCAGAAATATCTGTTAGTTTGTTATATTCGAGATTTAATTGAGTTAAACTAGAAAGATACGATATTATATGCAGGTGTTCAATTTCATTTTCATTAAATATAAGTTCTCTAGTCTGTTATATGAATTATTAATTGAAGGATAGTAAATTTTGTTTTGAAGCTTTTTCCCAAACTTCTTGTGGTACATCCATTTTCATCAGAACATATATTTGCTGTATATCGTTTATATCTATTTTCTTATACATATCAAAGTGTTTCAGTAAGTCCTTTTTACTTTTAATTTTCAACATTAAAATTTGGAGTGGCATTAAATTACACAAACTACATTACACAAATTTAGTATTATATATTAATATAAAGCTGCAAAAGCATATATTTTTACTATACTTTTAATTTTTCTATTGTCGTAGATAATTATTTCTTCTTTGCAAATTAGCTCTGAACTTAGAAATATTGTTCTCGTAGAATTATAGCTTTCTATTTTGTTTGTGCTAACTATGTTAGAATATTTAAAATAATTAACTTGATACGATAATTGTACTTAATAATCTGATATTATTGTTGAATTAAATGAGGTAAATTCATTTGCAATATTTGGGTTTAACTAAAAGTATTTATAAGTGGTTAATTGTTAATTTAATGTTACCATTAATTTTACAACAGTAAATAGTGCCCTTTTATGTTTATAATGTGACTTCGAAGTATTCAATGCCATATTAGTATTTATAGCAAATGGTAGCTACTTGTTAGTAATAATGATCACAAGTATGAATTATATTTCAATAATATAATGTAACATGCAATTTAGATTTAATTGTAAACAGTCGTCTGGGAAAGTATTGTAAATGTTGAATAACGTTGAACTTTTCCGAGTTGCTGATTCAAAAATCACAGGATACATACCATGTCTGGAGTTATTAAATTACACGCGAATTTCAGCAAACATCTTGATTCAAAGTTTAAATCTTAGATATAGCTGATTGAGAATGAATCAGAATCTCTTATGCGCAGATTAGCGCAGAATAGTTCTGATAACATTTAATTTCTTCACAATAATTTAATTCAGATTTAAAGTCAATTTAATGAAACTGCTTTTTAGTTCGAAAAACTATTAATTTAAAACGCGAGCGTTTTACGAAATTAATTGAATTTTGACGTGAACAAACTCTAACAGCGAATTAGAACTGATTTGTTAAATACTAATTAAACGATTCAAGATAATTCAGTGATAATCGGATAAATGATAAACTAGAACAAAATAGAATTCAACCAGAAACTCAACCACTCCAATATATTGATTTAAAACAAAATTAATTAAAGTTAGCTCAACTTTAATAACTAATTATAACAACTATAAATTAATACAGACGCGAAACTTAGCCAGGTTCTCACAGCTTTTGAAAATAACTTCAGAGAAATTCAAAACATGGTTAATACGACTTATATGAAGAAACGCGATGTAAAGAGCATTTGTTCATAATTGAATACTAATAATTTTTATTATTTCGAGTGCATTGCACCAAATATATTTAAATTACCATCGATGTGTTGTTTTTACAGTTTAAATCCATATGATAAGTAATCTTCGGGAGGCACCCCATAATGTATTTATCATGGATAAACTAGTTGGTGAGTATTATTAAATTATATACGTTTTTAACACATATTTCCATATATTAATTTTAATTCGTTACATAAACATAAGTAGCGGTTCATAGAAGGCATTAGAAGGCTGTATGAAAAAAATACAAACATTATGCATGTTCATACGTAAATCCCGCAACATTCCAGAAATTACCCACGATTGAATTACAAAAAGAGTTTTAAAATATTAATTCTTGTGCTTAATATTATGACACAATGTAGATAAATTAATAGATATATTTTAAATCAATCAGAAATAGTTCCTATTAATGTCATATTCGCATTCTGTTTGATTGCTTTGATACTTTTTAATGCTTGGAGAAGTCCAACCTCCGAAACTTTAAAAGTCGTCAAAACTTTACCAGTTATCATAATGTGGATACATAAGTTTATATTAGGAAGCGCCTGTCCAATCCTATCCAACAATAGATATCCATCTATTCGAGCTTGAATATACTCCAACGTGGTTTGTTCCTAAAATATTAGTCATTTCATCAAGTACTACTGCAATATATTGTTAGTTATCCTACTCTTCATCAAAAGATTTATTACTAGTTTCAACATCCAACCAAACCATATTGTTATTCAGAACACCTTCATTTTTTAATTTGTTTAATATTTCTCTAGTATAACTTCTTGGATCTTTAAAATAAAGACAAGAGAAATAAAAATCTACTTATTAGATGCCAGCTTACTTGGCTTTCCAATATTCGGGAACTGCGTTTAAATTATACGATTAGCCATTTAGAGCTTAGACAATGGCGTGTTTATATCCATTTTTATTAAGACAATTAAAAATATCTTGTCTTACACCTCCTGGTATGTATGTTACGTCGAATCCTCGATTAGCTAAGGTAATGAAGATATTCAACATTAATTTAAAGTGAAAATTACAATTATTATATTCTTTAGTTTTCGACAAAATTATTGATATCAGTATATATTTCTTACTGTATCTTTTTGCACTCATTTGCTATATTACACTAGTGTATATTTATCTAAAGATAGTTCATTTAATTTTTTGCTAAAATAACGTTGTCAATATGAAGAATCTGATATACAAACTGGAAATATATTAACTTGTTTCTTTCAGTGGTGTTATTTAGTTAATATAATACTAATAATTTTAATTTTTAAAGTGTATTGCACATAATGTATTTAAATCACCATCATCATGCTGTATCTATAGTTCTAATCCATATGTATTCGAAACCACTTACGGCATGCCGAATATATATACTATATTACTTGATTGTTTAATTGGATATAGTTAGATAGGAGGACTAATAAATGTGTATTTCATATAGTTTTAGGTGAGTAATATTAAGTGAATAATATATAATTCATTATAATATATAATTCATTATAATTCAAATAATATTAACTACTCCACAAATGTAACACTATTTCGTTCTGTTTTAGTTTTACACAACAAGCTCGAAGGGCACGTTTGCCTTGATATCTGATAACTGCATTATGTAATAATTTCACTCTCCTTCTTGGTTTTCTTCTGCGCCTTCTATCATGTTGAGTTGTTCTTTGACGACGCTTTCTATGACTTCGCTGGGAATTCCGGTGACGGTGGTGATGACGTTGTTTTCGTCTTCTTCGTTGATGTTTACGTATGCGGGTCCTGCTTGTTTTGTTCTGATTTGTTCGTTTATTTTCTTTTCTCCTTCCGGTCCGAATTCCTGTACGCATTGCTCCAGGATGATGTCGTAGAACCACCAGAATATGGTCGGTTTCATGCTGAAGAAGTCAATAATTACTTAGTTTGATATTAGCTGCCCGGACGAGTTCATTTTCACGTTTTCAATCTCTTACAACAGTGCTGCTACTAATTACCCTTATCTAACTGAATTAAGCTTCTTGAACCGGAATAGCATCCCATCAACCTCTTCCTTGTACGGTGATCTGAACTTCTTCTTCTAACTTTGAATTGACGTTGGGACCTTGCCCGGTGGCCAGAACTTGAACGTCCATGATTGTAATTCGGAGTACTCTACAAATGTAACACTATTTCGTTCTGTTTTAGCTTTACACAACAAGCTCGAAGGGCACGTTTGCCTTGATATCTGAAAAGTACAAATGTATAATAATTTCACTCTCCTTCTTGGTTTTCTTCTGCGCCTTCTATCATGTTGAGTTGTTCTTTGACGACGCTTTCTATGACTTCGCTGGGAATTCCGGTGACGGTGGTGATGACGTTGTTTTCGTCTTCTTCGTTGATGTTTACGTAAGCCGGTCCTGCTTGTTTTGTTCTGATTTGTTCGTTTATTTTCTTTTCTCCTTCCGGTCCGAATTCCTGTACGCATTGCTCCAGGATGATGTCGTAGAACCACCAGAATATGGTCGGTTTCATGCTGAAGAAGTCAATAATTACTTAGTTTGATATTAGCTGCCCGGACGAGTTCATTTTCACGTTTTCAATCTCTTACAACAGTGCTGCTACTAATTACCCTTATCTAACTGAATTAAGCTTCTTGAACCGGAATAGCATCCCATCAACCTCTTCCTTGTACGGTGATCTGAACTTCTTCTTCTAACTCTGAATTGACGTTGGGACCTTGCCCGGTGGCCAGAACTTGAACGTCCATGATTGTAATTCGGAGTACTCTACAAATGTAACACTATTTCGTTCTGTTTTAGCTTTACACAACAAGCTCGAAGGGCACGTTTGCCTTGATATCTGAAAAGTACAAATGTATAATAATTTCACTCTCCTTCTTGGTTTTCTTCTGCGCCTTCTATCATGTTGAGTTGTTCTTTGACGACGCTTTCTATGACTTCGCTGGGAATTCCGGTGACGGTGGTGATGACGTTGTTTTCGTCTTCTTCGTTGATGTTTACGTAAGCGGGTCCTGCTTGTTTTGTTCTGATTTGTTCGTTTATTTTCTTTTCTCCTTCTGGTCCGAATTCTTGTACGCATTACTCAAGGATGATGTCGTAGAACCACCAGAATATGGTCGGTTTCATGCTGAAGAAGTCAATGTTAACTTAGTTTGATATTAGCTGCCCGGACGAGTTCATTTTCACGTTTTCAATCTCTTACAACAGTGCTGCTACTAATTAACCTTATCTAACTGAATTCAGCTTCTTGAACCGGAATAGCATCCCATCAACTTCTTCCTTGTATGGAGATCTGAACTTCTTCTTCTAACTTTGAATTGACGTTGGGACCTTACCCGGTGGCCAGAACTTGAACGTCCACGCTTGTAATTCTGAATATGTTTTGAAAGTGGTTGGTTTCTGATCTGATTTCTTTATGAAGTCGTTCACTAAGTTCAGAACTGCGTTCTCGTACTCGGAGCAGATTGAGAGTATGTTCCCACCAGCGTTGAATGATCTGCAGTTGAAAGAGATCAAACAGAGCTGTTAAAAGACATCACCAACGTAATAAAAGGCTGTTATGCCAGTGGTGGACCCGAGGCGCTCGATGATCTCGTGGAAGCAGGCGGGAAAAGTGATCACCTTCCAATAGGCGGCCGCTAATTAAGGGTAGTCCTCGGTTACTAAATTATTGAAGATTAGGAAGCGCTCATCGTCCTGTAGTTGATTTGAGATCGCCTCCTTCAACGTCTGCCTGATAGTGGACGGAAAACCCTTCCTGTACGAATTCTAGATGTCAAGCTGCATAAACGCACAAAACATGTGCTCCGGAGACTACACTGGAGCCTTCGCCATGTACGACATTTATATTTAAAGTGTTAATAATTAATTAATTTATAATGAATTACAAATATTAAGTAATGTTAATTTACCCACTTCAATCAAACGAAGTCTAGACTTTGTGTTTCAACCGTTCTGGGAGAGCATAGGGAATAGAACGTATACGTTATTATGGCGTCTGCGGGTTATGACAAACATGCTGTGTTAATCGCTCCTCTACTTCCACATAGTTTCTGGAGTTTCAAACATCAGCGAAATCTTTATCTAATATTCATAAATTTAAGTTATATATTAATTATATCAGTTTTTTCATATATAGATTGATTCGCTATACTTAAATATTATTATTTTGCTTTTTAATATGTGATTAATATAAATTTATATATCGTGTTATCTATTCAACAAATCTAGCATTGTAAAGAAAATATAATATTATGTAAACTTCATACCATAATATGACATCTTTTAAAGTCAATTGTTCAATCTTGATAGAGCAGACATTCAAAAGAATACCAACATCTACGTTATTACTTGTGTACGAGGATCAACGAGCTTTCTTACAATTTGAAGGTTTTAATCGTGAATTAGTAAAATAGTCTACATATTAAAAATTTGGGGAGTAGTTGTCAATTTGCGAGTATGGTCATTTGTAATATGTGGTATCGTTTTAATCTTAGTTTGATATAAGTTAGTTCATCGCGTTATCTGGATTTCATGCTTATTCAGAGCAATCAGCTTAAGTTGAGTAGTCTGTGAATATTGAGGATTTGATTGAGATTATCCAGCACGAGGGGTTCAGTGAATATGTGGACAGTGTGGAGAGAGTTCTTCTCTCTTTAATGAAGTGATTTTTTACTAATCTATTATTTACTAATCTATATTTACTTAATCAATCTAATATCTAAGGCTGTTATTTTAACAGTTTCTTACAGTCAAAATATACTATTACTGTAAACAGTGGCTGTAAAGAAAAGTTATTAGTAATAATGGAACATGCACGTACATTTGTAACGCACTATTTCAGTCATTTTTGTCCAGATTGAACGTGAATACGTTTGATGCTTCTGGGATGTATTTTTGTATTGCGTTTTCTTGCGCTCTCTTGCAGTATTTGCTAATTCCGGCAAAAGCCAACGTTAACACAACAATCATTGCAATAATGACTATGTCAACACTTCTAAGCGCTCGTATCTGCTCCAATTATACTCTAACCTAATATTAATATCTTTACTTATCAGTAATCACAAGTTGTCCGTTTTAAGATTCAATAATTGAGTCAAATATTTGCTCGCACGTTTCAAAAACAGGATTTAAATCTGAGCAGTAGAGCCGGAACTCCAAACGATCATTTGTTTTTGCGAATCCAGAACCTACGAAGGAGCCAAAGTTGTTTAGAGATAAATTGAAGGCAAAATCAACTTTCGGAGTGCACGTGTAAGTGAAGGACAGCGAAATCGAATTCAAACCAAATATGGCGCTGTGAAAAGTGTAACAGGACAGCGAGAACACAAAGAGCATAATATGGAGCGGAAACAAATAACTTATTTGTGTTTCGAATAAATATAACGTGTTAATATTTCCACTTCAAACGGCACATAAATGACTATTACTGCAAAAAGTAATGTCAGTAATGTCAAAAACAATGCAAAAATCCCAAAAAGGGGGTGAAAATAGTTATTTTAGTTTAAGAATATAACTTTAACCTATAACTTACCTTATAATTTATTTCAACTTCAAATATTTTCCTAAACAGTCATGTTCCAAAGCTGAAAATTGATTGGAATGTAAATTACAATAGTTCTTCTAAAAATTGTCAACGTTTCTTTTATAGTTTTACTGAATATAGTAAACAAGGATAGATTACTATCAATATTATACTCGAGTGCTCCTGTGTTAGCAACAGTAGATCCATAATTTTGTATTTAATTTAAATTCTTTGATAGAGTCCAACACGATATTTTATTTGAAGTTTACGGAAAAGACTATATACAAAGAAAGACTGTTCCAAATAATTATTGATGTGAATTTACAATTTAGCTATATAAATAGAAAAATATTAATTCTGTCTTTTTATATTTGAAAATAATTTTGTCGTTATACATTGCTCTTAAATAGTAACAATCTCTAAGATGTACTTTTATTAAGATGACTTGTAACAAGAGGACCGTTTATAATTAGGTCGACTAGTCTGGGCTCAGACGTCATAGATGACATTTGATAACTTGAGGAGCGTTGAAATAGAGTGGATCATGCTGAACGTTATGTTGTTAATTATTTAATAAAGAGATAGCGGGGTTTTAAAATATAGTACCATGATGTTATAAATGTTCAAGTTTAGTTTTAAAACATTGCTGTTAAATTATTTTAATTAATGAATCACAAAAAACTATATAATATGTTTAGAATTCACACTATTGTACTAAATAACAACATGAACGGTTCAGAACGAACCCAATTAAATGGACAAATTTATATTAACTAGGTGTCCCATTTTTGAAAAATACTGCAAGTACTAAATTTCAAGTATACTGCGCACTTAGTCTAAATGTGGAGTTTTTCAATTGTTAAGCTGAAATAGATAAAATAATTTTAGTGATAATTTTGTACTATCTTAAGCTCTATTACTGGTTCACTTGTAATATATTTGATAATATAAATGCTAAAAATATCAAGAAAAGATATAATCAAGAAACGGAAGTTATTGTGAGTTAAAATTATGTTAGATCAGGGGTGAGTGAGCAATAGATATACTAGATTAGATATGCCCTCATTAACGTGATTTTTCTTATATTAAAAAATCATTATTTAATATTAATATGACATTGTAAAGAATATATATGTTCTCTCATTGCATTCAGTTAATATAACATTGTAGGGTTAGTATCAATTTCATATATTTGTGTAGGTTGCTTGGATTGTATTTAATAAAATATAACTGAATCTATCATATAACTTTACCAAGTGAGTTCTTCGAAAGAAAATTCTTACAGAAATTATTATTGCTTATTATTATAATTAATATGTAATAAAATATTAATAAAATATTACATGGGGAACCTATACCTTTGTAAAGATATTAAGACAATAAAAATAATAATTTCCCTTAAACTCAATAGACGTGTTTGTATTCGAGGTTCAGTAGTAATTGAAGATTTAGAATTTATTAAACTATAATTCATTACAAATATTAATATATTCCACTTCCTTCATGTAAATGTAAATATAAACAAACTGGAAAACTCCATAAAACTCTATCAAATACAGCGACTTTTTGCAAATGCTTAATATTAACATTAACTTGCCAAAGTGTCCAGAAAGACTTATCATTGTTGAGTAATTAGAGAACAAACTTGTTATCTCAACTCCAAAATTCTCTGTTAAGTGGAGAATTGAATATGACTTCCCAGCTGATATTACTGTAGTTAAGGGTACTCTGAACCAGTCCTTCAACGGCAATTTGCTGAGAATTTCTTACAAGGCTCACAAAATTGGTGAGGAGATCAGAAAGCGCGAATTCCCAGTCAAAAACGCCCCTGAGAAGAAGGAACGTGCTCCAAAGCAACAAAGAGAAGAAGCTCAAGAAGAAGCTGCCCCAGCTCAAGAGGACCCAGTCCAAAAGGAACAGAGAATCATGACCAAGGCTGAGAAGTTGTTGCAAGTTTCAACTGCTCCAAAGGCTCCACTCGTCGTTTCAAAGGAACGTAAAACAAACAACCAAGTTAATCACAAGCAAACTAGAACCATCAGCAACATTTTGACCGAGAAACGTGTTGGTTCAGAGCAAGAACTCCTTCTTAAGATCGCAAAGAAGGCCCAAAAACAACAACAAGACAGAGAAAGCGGTAAGGTTGAAGCCATTGAAAAGAAAGAACAATTCGTCATGCAACAAATCGAAGCCAAGCAAAAACGAAGAGATGAAAGAGAAAGCAAAAAGAAGGCTATAGTTAAAAGAATCAAAGACAAACAAGGTAAGTGAAAATTCATTCAGAGTCTAGTATTTAATTTTATTTAATATCATTTAGTGTAACAGTTTCTGGTTAACAAAAATACTTTATAACCGTGTTAGAATCCATCACTATTTATATTTCTGTATTATCAGTGATTTGCGCCAAATTAATCATCTAATTTCCATGCACGGTTAAAATATTTGGTTTACTCATTATTATTGATGTGTCATAAAGGATCTATTTAACAGCCTAATTATTAAAATATAAACAAAATGTGGTAATTGATATACCACTTCTTCTTATTAATCATGCAAGTTAATAATACTCCAACTTATAAATTACTCCATAAGCACTATCCGCAACATGAGTAATTAATTTAAAGCTATTTGAATTAATAGGTTAAGTTTTTCGATCCACGTTACGATGAAGTATACTTACCAACCGACTAAATTATAGGCTTCATTGCTAACTAAATCCGTTTAGAAAACTAGATTTTGATGACTAATTCTACTCTTACACCTATATAAGCATTAAAATGTTATTTAAGTGCATCTTCAACATGTTAAAAATCACTTTAAGAACAAATTAATAAGCATAATCAGAAAACAACTGAAACGCTTAAATCCATAGATCAGTCGTTGCAAATTATATAAAAATAAGAAAACGAAATGAACAAATTCACGAAGATTGGTGGAACATGTGCTGAACAAATGTAAATATTAAGGGGATATATTGAACAAGCTCTTCATGGAAGTTACTCATAAGTAAACGATTGCGTTACGTTTTGCAGCCAACAAGCCCAAATAATCAACTAAAATATTTCACAATACTTGGGTAATAATGGAATAACAAATCCAGTTCAAAATCTTGAATATTCACTTGATCACGCACTTTAACATAAAGGTGTGATTCAGAAAAATATACAAGATTCAATTGAGTCCAGAAACCAAAAAGACTTACTCGTAATCAAAAATAAATTGCTCAATATAAAAGACACCACTCTCAAACCTTACGAACAAGTCAAATAAGAAATCATTAATGCAACCAGCAAAGGTGTATAAAAGTTGCAAAGCTTGATAACTGAGTATTAAAAACTTGGAGAAATCGTATTAGACTATGAATCTCAGTACAAATAAGCTTTAGACTATATGAACGAGCTTAAGTGAGATAATATTGCAGTTTATATCTATATTTCCACATCATAACTAAATGGACTAAAAAGCTATTGAATAACTTGTTAAATTATCTGATAACGTTAAAAAATAAGAATTGGCTAGATTTTTTAAGAGCGGTAAAGGTCAGTATGGAGAAGGAGACTTATTTTTAGGGATTACTGTTCCTAAAGTGAGAGAAGTAGCTAAACAGTATGCAGAAATACCATTACAAGATATTAAAACACTTATAGAACATGAATATCATGAAGTTAGATTGTTAGCAGGTTTAATTCTAGTAATTAAATTTGAAAAATCACTTGATCCTAAAGATAAAATTATTTAGTTCTATTTGAAATATTTAAAACGCTTTAATAACTGGGATTTAATAGATTTAACGTGTTATAAAATTCTTGGCGCTTAAATAGTTAACTCATCTGAATAGCGATAGATTCTATATAAATTGATTGAAAGTGATAATCTATGGGAGTAGCGATGTGCAGTAGTAGCAACAATGGCGCTTATCCGATAAAATGATTTTGATGATATAATTAAATTTTCTAAAATGATGTTAACTCATAAACATGATCTTATTCACAAAGCTGTAGGTTGGATGCTCAGAGAAGTTGGGAAAAGGAATAAAAGTGTATTAGTAAGTTTTTTGGATGAGTTTGCTGGTTAAATACCAAGAGTTATGTTGAGATATTCAATAGAAAAGCTCAATATTAAAGAAAGATCAAAATATATGGAAATGTGAATATCAGAAGAGATATATGAAACATAGCTTATTATTAGATTAATTTTTGTTTTCACTTCTAACATTAACTATGATTCCAAAGTAAAGAAATTTCAAGATAAAGTAAAATAAAAATCCCAGGCGTCAGCAATCAGTGTCTTCGATGGATTAGAGTCCGGAGTTGCGCAAATTGCATGCTTAGTTTGAGAAAGAGAAGAATAACTACCTGTAGTCTTCTGAGGCCTAGGATTTCTTCAACGATTTGTTTGCGGACGATGACACGCCGATTGAGGAAACTTTGTAGGTGTTGCCGAAGCCGTTTACGATGCCGACGTTGCATTAGGACAAGTTGCCGATGAAGCCTGCGATGGAGAGCATTGATTACGCATCAGTGTTTATAAATCCGTTATCGACTGTGATCGAGTGCCAGCGTGCGTATTTGCGTTTTTACACCGAGTCCCAGTTGTATTTGGATCCGGAGTCTCAGTCTACTGAGCAGATTCGAGCTTTGGTTTCAGATTAATATTATCCTCCTGTGCGTCGCTACAACGAGATAATATCAATTCTTAAGCACTTGCCGGACGAGGAGAAGCAAATGGACCTTGATTTACCACCAGCGTAGTATTTCTTCGAGAGGCCTCAAGTTGAGCTCTTTGACATGATCTCCTTCTTGAATTCGTGCGTGAACAGATTTTTATAGCAGGTTAAACAACAGGTTCTGACCCCTCCGCTCCAAATGAACAATTAACAATTGTAATAATAACATGAAAATGTGGCCATTCACTACTTTGAGGACGCTTTCGGGGCCGTTTTCATTCCGCAATTCGAGAAAACGCACCAAAAGCTCTTCCAGAGATGTGGAGCGGTAGGAAACCTTAAAGTTAACGTGTTCAGGTAACTTCTGAAGCAAACGGACGAGTACAAGCAGGCGTTCACATTCTAATCTCTCAAAACGGCGTTCATGGGCATCGAATAGTTAAGGGCCCGTGAGCTATTTAAGGTCGGACGGAACTTCCCACTCCAAATCAAGGAAAACGAAGCGCTAACGATCACTTCCGGGTACGAACTTGTACTTTAATATCTGTAAGAAGGAGTGGTAATTTACAACTGCCAAATTGATGATTAGATGAGCCCGTTCGTCAAAAACAGCAAATTCTGGAAACTCAGAGAAAAATACCTTGGAGTAGTAGTTGCTGCGAGTTAGTGCTACGTTGTAGTATGCTTCTTCGATCAAGGCATCGGATAATGGTGAATATAAATTATTATGAAAAAGTTTAAACAGTGATGCATAATTATACTTAATTTGACGTAGTTACATTATATCTATACTACGATATTAAATGATATGTAAACAAATTTGTTTAAACATTTGTAAATATCATCGTTTCAGTAAGTGCATAATATGATAGTGGATAATACATATATTTGTATACTTCGTATTTCACTTCAAATGGGATCATTTCATAGTGCTTAAACATAGGAAGAGGAATATATGGGAGAAGAATATACACCAAAAGAATGTTATACCTATATAAGTTAATACAGTTTCACTTCTATTTAGACAGCGAGAACAAGAAGCGCTTCAATTAAACAATCACATTCATAGTTGCGGAATTAACTCAAAGCTGAAGATATTGATTAATTTGTCGAAGATATCGATTAATGAAATAGTTTATACTTTATAAAACGTGTTTAAGAGATATATCGGCTCAGAGATGATTTCACAGTTACCATATCGTAAAATATTTGTTTTAAGCTACATTAGTAAGATGTTGATTTGAACAAATTTTCAACATAGGATATACCTAAAGTATACAGATATTAATAAAAATGAATACACAGTAACTATTTATGTGTTTACAAAATTAATTTTATAAGTTTATTTCTAGTGAAAATATACATCATTTTATTATTTCCGCTTCAAACGGGGATACACAACTCCTGTATTAAAAAGAACAAAAATAATAAAGAAGAAGAGGAATACATGGGTGAAGAATATACACCAAAAGAATATGAATAAGCGTAAAATTAGATGTATTTAAAGATAAACAAAATCAATTGTTTAACAAAAAGTAACTCAATTAAACAAACTAGTTCACAGCTACGAATATCATTGAAATTAGACGATATAGATTAGTATATCGACGATGATACATTTGAGAACTAATTGGACTGATTATATTTTGTTTGTTTATCGTTTGTGAAATTAAACCATATATTTCTATATTTGAGTATAACTAACCCGACTGTAATAATTACAAAATCACACTACGAATATTTATAGATTCAAATTATTACAAACTTTGTACATATTTTATATTTACTATCATTTTGTTTATATTTCCATTTCTAATTATGGGATAGGTGTGCGCAGAACCGTAAGAAGAAGAGTATTTGGGCGAAGAGTATTAAAAATATGATGCTTAAGTTTACGATGAAAATGCTTTAACGATTCTTCATTTGAATAGATCATAATTAAACCAAAACTTGTATTAGTAGCAAATTAGCACACCCTTATCATAACTCAAAAACAGCTTTATTGTATGCGATGATGTATCAGATCACTGAATGATTTTATATATCATATATTTCTGATTATATTTATAATATATAAGATTTAATTTAAGATTTATACCCTAGCTGTTATCAATAGATCCAAAAATAGACTCCGCGAGATATTTTAATATTTATTCTCTCATCATTTCGTTGTTCTTTTTCATTTTCAGGTTAGAAAGAAATGTGAGAGTAAAATGACGTATGTGAAAGAGAAAATAGTTTATTTTATAGTACTACATTAATTTATCTCAATTTCAAATGAGTTCTGATAGTTGAACGAGTTCTCGGTAAGTTCAGTTCATTTTGCTCATTGGAATTAAACAATGTGATTCACTTATTTTGACATATTTCACAAACATATTTCATAACAATAAACAAAGGATAAATAAAGAAAGGAAAGGAAATGTCAGAGAAAAAGGG
Organism: Hexamita inflata; assembly: GCA_963988835.1. Taxonomy (NCBI): domain Eukaryota; phylum Fornicata; order Diplomonadida; family Hexamitidae; genus Hexamita; species Hexamita inflata. The sequence continues at coordinate 479,180 of CAXDID010001173.1, forward strand.
TGACCAGTATATACGTAATTTACGGAGTGATGTATTCTTCTTTTTCATAACAATAAACATAAACATAATTAATCTTACACTTAAAAAGATAAATTTAAATAACAAATTAAATAGAAGTCACTTCTCGAGTTTCTTTCCCAGTTCGTTGATTTTCTGGAACTCTCTTTCGTAGTGTTAAACCGTTCCGTTCAGTTCGTTCATTTTGTGGACGATTTGGATCATTTTGTCTCTCATTTCGGTGAAGAACTGTTTAATTCTGAGCGCATTTTCACTTGAGTTCAAGTGTGTGGGGGTTTCGTTCAGGATCTGGGTTCTGATTGCGTTCACTTGTGCTTCGAATCTGTTTTTGATCTCCGCTTCAATTTTCTGGAAGACCTTGGACTGGTACTGCGTTTTTTCGGCCTTAAGGTCCTGTTATACGCGCGTTAAGGTGTTAGAAATAAGGTCAACTGTGTTTTTAGCATCTTGAACGTATAATTGGTTATTCAATACAATTTTGATCTCGTTGTTCAGCTTTCTCAGTTGCTGGTGCACGAAATTTCGGTCGCTGGACTCGGATATGTTTGGGCACGCAGCTAATTCTTTATGCACCTTCTCGAAACTCTTCGTTATGGAGCTGCTGTCGTGCACGTTAGCGAAATCGTGCACATCCGCGTCCGCTCTGTTAATCTACGAAGTAAGCTGGCCAAGTATTGCAGTTTGCTCTGATGAGTCCTTGCTAGCCTTATCACACTCCTGGTTCAATTTATTTATCTTAGTGCCAACGACATGGTCAAAGGAGGCAGCTGTGGCAAGAATATTACGCTATTTGTTCGTGCGAATTTCAGCAAAATGCTCGAATTAGGCCTTTATGAAATCGTCGTACTTCCTTTCAAGCGATAACTAAGATCCTTTAGTTTAGAAGTACTATCTGTTATTGCTGACCCAAGTGAATATAACGGACTAATCGTACTCAGGAAGCGCCTTACATAGGTAAGCGTATAAAACTTCCATCGGATCCCTTACACGTGGAAGAATCTGCGGTACATCGTTCATAAGCTCTTGCATTGAAGTGGAATTTAGGGTGAATAAATTGCAGTTAAACTGTATTCAAATATTGATTATCACAATCAAAAGCTATGTTCATTATTAAAATCAAGTTAAAAGTGATTTTTCATTATTCTTTAGAGTTAGATCTGATATAGTATAGTATAAAATAGTAGATTCCATTTGAGCGTTGCTTTAATATAATATAAAAGCAGTATTTTCCTGGTTATTAAATATTTTTAAATACAGATCATGGTAAATTTTACTCAATACCCAACTAATTCCATCAGCATTTCAATTTGTGAGTCGATCCATACGAGAACAACGCCTCCGTTTCCTGCGTTGAGTAGTTTAACTGTTTCTTGTATGATTTGTCCTAGGTTAACGAGTGCGTTTTTGATATCCATTAGGTCTAAGTCGGCTCTTACGAGTCCGAGCAGTATTTCAACATTTCTTATTTTGAGGTTCTTTTCAGCTTCTTTTTCAGGCTGTATTTCTCCGTTTAAGTCACCTACTCCTCTGAGTTTCACAACAGTCCAAAATTCGTTGAATTTCAGAAGTAGTTTTTCAGCCACTTGAACAGTGTTAAATATTTTTGTGCTCACCGACCCGTTTAATACTTCCCTTTTGATTTGTATATATCGTGGTGCTTAAACGTCAGTAAATAGCGCTTTGAGTGCATTTATACCGAATCCACCCACATTATAAGCTTTGTAGTACTCCTGAACTGAATCGTAGCTCAATTAGAATCCAAGTAGTTCAACTAGTTACTTGAAAGCTCCCTCATCTAAATTCTCCTTTTTAAGAAAGTTGAATAAAAAGTTCGTGTTTTACCAACATACCCTCCTTTAAACTGAGTATGCGCACATTACTACTTAAGAAAAGTGAGCAAAGGAAAAGTCCTCGTTTTGAATTATTATTTTGTAGAGGCCAAAACGTTTTACATCCGGGAAGTTTACAAAGAAGCGGTTTATGGTTCTCAGTATTTATTATGGGGATAATATCTGTGCGTACTCATTCTCCTGAATCAGATCCAGATAGAGCAGGAAATAATCAGAAGGGAGGCGCCTGAAGAGGAACTCGCTGAACATGTACACCCTGAAATCGGACTGATAGTAGTAAATGCACGCAGAAATCAATTAAAAGACAAGCTAACGTGCAAGCTGATTCGAGCCATACCTAGTGCGCGCGAAATAGAAGCAAAAGCTTAACAAATCAATTGACTAGTGATAACTCAACTTACCTGGAATAATCGCAAAATCTAGCTTTTTGGCATCTTAATTTTATTACTCAGTCACGAAAATCTACTCAACAAGAATCTCTTTCATTATCTAAGACGAAGAAGACTAGACACGTTCGCTCAAAATCATCTCAATCGTCTTCAAAAGCCAGTTTAACGATTTCAACGGTGTTTTAGGTGGAAGCTGAACGTACTTCTCGTCACCTATCTAAATATCATTCAAAAGCAAACTAAATTCCTTCTATAACAGAAGCTGTATTTAATTACTGAATTACTTCTTCAATATTTTAATGTCATCATTTAATAATGGGATTAATGAATTGCAAATATATCGCTCGTTAGGTCCCTGGACTTATTTAATCTTGTTTTAATATTATTCTAAAGTGGATACCTAAAGTTTACTACTACTTTCAAAAGCTTTATGTAAATCGCATTCCTTAATAACACATGGGAAACTTAACACCGTGTTTCCAATTTATTTAATTCCAAACTAATATGTTACCTCATTTTTGTTGGAATAGTTGAAGGAAGATTCTGAGAATATTGAATCAAAATCGTCGGCTCCAGCAATGAATTAGTCAATATTATATGGATGTCTGGACATCTTGAGTGGTGTTTCTTATGCTATTTTCATTTCAATTTTAAATTGTTCAAATGATATCATCAATTCTTTTTTCGGTTTAAGAGATTTTTACTCTTCCTGCTGTGATTATCTTAACTGTGATAAACCAATAGCTAAGTGTTTCGATGTAGCAGTCTTTTATATTGAATCTTCAATGCTAGAATTTTGAGGGACAATACTTTATTATTAGCTTAACATTATTGAATTAGATATTTTTTCTGCATTTTCTTCGTTTCCTGAAATCATTTGAATAAGTTACTCTCTTGCACTTTGTTACGCTTGGAACGCCTTTTATTCATCAGTTTACTATTTTTGTTATTTCATTTTAAGCACAGCTTGTTCTAGTTAACCAATATCTTTAATTTTAATTTTTTCATCCTTAGATACTTTTTACTATTAAGTAAAATAAGCTTCAACTTTCTTGCCAATTTCTTTGTTAAGACTAATAATATCATATTATTGAATAGGAATTGGGACAGGCTACTAATCAGGTTATTATTAATCTATTTGAGTTGTGGACTTATTAATTGCCGATGGTTCCTATAATTACAATTCTGCTTAACTATTAACCTGAGGTCCATCACTGGATTCTTATTTTTATGGACTTGTTGATATTCTTCTAGATTATTTAGGAATTAATTTTACTAATTACAGTTATCCAGGGCTGTCACTATCATTGACTGAATCAACTTTTAATTCATTATCTTTCATTTCATTATCTTTTTATATTTTTTATATGTCGGTAAATACACTTATCCTAAACGAATCAGCAGAAACTTGCTGAGGTATTTTTATTTTCCCATCTGTATTATTTATATTTTGAATAAATTATTGAGTTTCATCGACTTCTTTTTAAAATTCTTAAATAACACTTAATTGCATATTATTAGTTTAGTTGTATTCACCAGAATTTATAAGTGTTTTTGTTCTCTAATGAATGTCATAGGCAGATTTTGCCCTTTATAAAATATCAGTACGAATATAATCCATTCCATTATTAATAGATTATCGAATATCTGCTAACTGTTACTGTTTGATAGGATTTTAATCAACAATTGTAATTAAAGCTTGTTTTTGTTATTGAGTCAATTATAAATTTTAAGATATAATTTCTTAAATTGTTTAAATGATCTATTTTTTAACAGGAGACATTTATAACTCTGGTATAACCATTGATTGCTTGACTGTATTTTAAAGACTTATATATTTTTAAACTTAACTTGTAGACTATTATGAATTCTTTCTGGACTGTTTAGGACTTGGTAACATATTAACAATTTTAGCTTAAGATTACTCAAAATCTTTTAATGATTCTAATTGTTCTGTTTTTAAAGTAGTGTGTGATTTTGAGCGTTATTATTTTTATTTAGGGCTTGATTTGTGATGTTATTATTTTGATCTGTGTTTATAATAATTATCTTTGTGTGAATTTTATCTTTTTTACTTACCAGATAATAGTTATGATGATCTTTTACCATCTACCTCCAAATCATTAATTTTGCTTGATTCTTCACTGTAAGAATAACTATAATCACTTTCAGTATCACTATGTTGAAGTTTAATACTAGATTTACTTTTAGCAGATTACAATCTAGATTTGGACTTGTTGGTGTTTTATTCAATTTACTTTTAATTAGAAGAACTTACAGATTTTTTATGAATATTTATATCCATAAGTTTATCAGTTGATCTAATTTATAAATTTTCGACAGATTCGCTAGAGGATTCTTGTATTAACTATTATTTTTTACTGCTTCTTCGACTTAGCTCTAAAGGAATTTCTTCGGTTAGATTCTAAACTAAAGAAAGACTAAATTATTTTGACTCCAAATTTTCTAATCTTTCCAACGTAACAGTTTTCTAAGAAAAGTTTTAAACAATATGTTACTTTTGTTGTTCATTAACTATAGAAGATTATTTTTCATTGGTTGTTTATTTAACATATTATGCACTTTCTTTTCTGATATCAGCTTTATGGTTAGGAGCTATTACTTGAGAATTTTAGCGTAATAATTCAATAGATTCTTCTTAGTTTACTGATAATTCTTTTTATTATTTTCTATATTCATTATCTGTTTTGCTTTAACTGTTTCTATTTATAGTAGACGATCTCTAACTTCCTGCTTTTTAAAGTTTCCAATTATATTCAGGAAGTCCAACTTATGGTCTGTCCTATGATTAATCAGTGGATTCTGCTCTTAATCCAGCAAAAATATTAGCCGATTCAGATTTTTCTGTTTTATCTTTTGATGATGATCGATGTGTTGATCTGTCCTAATCTTTAATTAATAGCAACTATGAATCTTAACTTATTAGTTTTGTTTCTTATTATGGGGAGTAATGTGCAGATTTCTTTCGAGTTTCTCCATGTTTTTTATGTTTTTTAGATTTAGATTTTTCGTTATTTTCTCTTTCAGCTTTCAGTTATTCAAGATATTATCTCATTTATTATTCTTATTCTTTTAATTATTTCATTTTTTCTTCATCTTCATTAACGATTTATTTAAATTTAACTGCTCTATGCTTAACAGATTTCGACACAACATTTTTATCAAGTGCTTCTTGTTCTTATTCATCTTTTTTAATCATTGCTCTTTTTAATTCTTCTTATTGTTTGTAAATTTTTTAAAGTTCTTGTTAAACATTTACATAGGCTTTTGGATCAGGGCTAGATGACATGGACACTTTAGAGTCTGAGCGATTAACGACAGGATCTCTAGTCATCAAATCTCTCTTATTATTCATTCTTAGGTCAGATCTGGACGAATTTGTGTTGTTATCTCGTTCAAGTTCTTTGTAAACAAGTGGGGAATTGAAGAAATTTGCGGTTTTACTTTTTGGTTTGTCTGTATTGTCATATTTATCAACAGCCTGACTGTTTGATCGGCTCAATGACTTTTCTTCAGTGTGTGTTTTAGAGTTTGAGTCTTTTTGTTAGTTATGTTGACCATTTTGTTGTTGTGCTTCTGTTTCATGTTATTTTTGCTTTGCTTTAGCCATTTGTTGTTATTTTTGCTTCAGGAATATGGATTCGTACTGTTCTTTAGGTTTTTCTTGCAATGGTTTGACTGTGTTCAAAGAGCCGTTATCTATTTCCTCTTGTGATTACTTTCCTAGGATGCCTGAGAGTGAGTCCAGCCCCTATCCGAGTTCTGGCCTCTGTTTCATGTAGATACTCGGGAACGGGCTTGGTCTGACTGCTTCGTAGTATATTGTTTGGGTTGCCTTGCTCTGGTTCATTGTGATTTGTGTTTGAGTGAGGAAGTTGACGAATGCATCCGTTGTTTCGTTTTTGCCCACGTTGTTTATGAAGTAGCTCAGGTGCCCGATTTCTTTTATGCTGAGCCCGAGTCCAGCAAGATATTATGATTCGGCCATTGAGAGCTTCTTCAGGCACCCGACCACGTTTTTAGCCGCTGAGTTAAGGCCCTCGTTTTCAATGTTAATGGTGAATTTGGTTTCATCGTTTTTTAGTTCAAGTAGTTGCGTTTGGAGCCTCGTTCGCTCGAGCATGAAGAACTAATTCTGTTCTTCAAGGAGCTTTTGTGATAGTTGAGCTTCTTACTTGTACTTGAGGCAGTTCTCGCGTAGTTGGTCCAGTTGTCTGTCAAAGTTCTGCTGATTCTGAACCGCGTTCGTGGCTATGCGCTCGGCTGTTGTGTACCTCTCGGTTGCTCTGTCTAGCTGCTACTTCACGCGGAACGCAGCTTGAGTTAGGCGCTTGCAGCGCACTACAGCATCTTCTAATTGCTGTTATTGATGCTAAAAATCTTTAGTAACCATTTTTATTTGCGTGTTCTTGGACTCTACATCACGCCTGAGGTTGTAAAGCTGGTTTGTCTTGGATTCGATCTCGTTCGCTGCTTCCAAGAACATCTTGTCTGACCTAGCCAACTTATCGTTCTAGTACTCAATTTAGTCCTCCAGCTGCTTTATCTTATCCAATAGCGCATTATTCTACTACTCGATCATATTGCAACGCTTGTCCAATGCAACAGTAGCTTGCTCATAGGCCTTTGCCTACGTTGATTTTTTCATTATCTTCTACACAAAGAATGATTTCAGCTGCATTAATGCATGCGATACATTTGCGTTGTCTTTTTCCAAAATATTGTTGAGCTGATCGTAAATATACAGATACAATTCAATATCTGACATTGCCCGATTATCGAGCTCTTCTATTGTTACATAACTTTCATTTTCATTTTATAACGGGTCAAATTCAGTTACTACACGCGACTGCAAAGTAACACAAAGTTAGTGAATGGATTGTTCTGTTGCTGAATCTTTTACAATGCGGTTTTTTGTATTATTTAAATTATACCCATCTAAAGTTTTTTCAAAGTCTTCTCCAGCTTCTACCCATTCTCTAGTAACAGCTCGTTTGCTGAACACACGCTATTCAGCTAAATTTTAGGTTTTTAATTCTTCCTAATCAAAAAATGGTGAGGCAGCACGTTTAGATTGAACAGGAATGTCTTGCTCTATTGTAATTATCTCAGCAATACGATTTGCTTTGTGAATTGGGGACAATGTTCTTGAAATAGTTCTTGGCGGCTTCATAAATTCTGAGTGGAAAATACACACTATATATATTAAATATAATTTATTAGATGAAATATATTTCACATCATCCATAATGTCTGATCTAGATTTCTTATTATAAAATGATTTCATTACACATCTATTAGACTTCTAAACTAATTAGGATATTGTATTAAATTAGGTGATCGAAGAGTAAAACTAACTTTTAGAACAAATTTAACGCATGATAAAAATGTGCGAAGAATAACAAGAATAAAACCCTTTGGTTTAATAACTATAGCAACTTATTTCAAGAATTTTATAAATACAAAAGAGAGCAGATGGACTGTATAACAAGGCAACTTAAATGTCACAAAAAATTTAAGCTTCTGGTTTGTCTGCGGAAATGAGAAGTATTAATACCACATAATAACCCGAAAAGCCAAATGAACTATTAGATTTTTGAGTGATAAGTTTCTGATTTTTGCTTGTTGTTCAAACATACTGAAAACTTATGAAAAATATATAATTATAATAATAAACTTAATAATAACATATCAACATCTAATATTTAATGTTTCCACATCAAATGCAATAGTTAATATTTACTCTTCGGTAAAAACACGCCACTAGATTTCAAATTATTGATACTCCTATAAACTATAGACATTTTGAGTTAAACTTTAAATAAATATAAAACAATGCGAAAAGCATTTAATAGTAAATTGCTGATATAAATAAATCAAAACTACATTAATCTATTGTAAATTAAGTTTAGGACTCACAACAGAATACAGAAAAACTTAATTTATAAATAAAAAATCAACTGTTATAAGCTAAAATAACATTTATGCTTAATTAATAGATAATCAATTAAATAGTTTCTAGTTTTTAATTATAGCCTGCTATATAAACATAAGCCCCATTAATGTTATAAAAATTTTAGAAAATGATTAATTTTGAAGCTAATAAACAGTGTTCTGTCGCACTATAGACTTTGTCTTATTATAATTCTGTAATGTGTGAATTCATTGTTCCTTCTGAGCACATCTAACCAATATTTGAATATAAGCCAGTATTTGACCTCAATTTATTCAAACATAACAAAGAATTCGTTATGACAAGGATGGCTCTATTATTTTAAGATGAAACAGGAAGAGGTCTTTAATTTAGTGGAGTTTTTTACTAATGAATTTTGGTTACTGTTCTATATAATATATTAAGAACATTTATTAAATATTTTAAAAGTTATATTAAGTTCTTCTCAAATCCACTCAACTTATCCCTTGAAGCCACTTATTCCTAGAACCGCTCTTCCGCTCAAGTCTGCTACTCTAATTGCTCCAAGTACAGTATCTTTCATAGCGATAACTTAATTTAATAGTTCTTGTTCATTTTAGGATTAAAAGCCCAGTGAGCAGTAGTATCTCTTTTTGCCGCTTTGGTCCTTTGATCTGAAGTGTAGCTGGCTTACGTCCTGGTATGTTTCCATGTGATGGTTTTCAAATGGTGGAAATCCATCCCTTTCTACGTACTGGAGCTTACCAGCTGGCTAGTTTTCAGGCGAATTCAGCGCATTGAAGAAATCCTGTACACTGTGCTTATCAATAGTTTCAACTATTGGCATATTCTTTGCTTCAATTTGAAGGTAGTTTTTAGATACGCCAATTGTTGGTATCCCAAGCGCTAGTGAGATGTAACACGCGAGCCCTGCCCTGTACGGATGCCAACGACCACACCCATCAAGAACGATCAGAGTTGGTACGAATTGCTTTTTAACCTTTTCAATTAAATTGAAAACGGGAGAGAACTCCCTCATAGACAAAAATCCGGGCACGTACCCGGCAGGCGGAACTGATCTCTCAGCGAAGGATTTCACCTCAACATTGTTCCTGTACACCGTGCACACAACGATCGAATCATTTTCAGATTCGAGTGAGTATGATATATCAAGAGCAAAAAACAGAGAGAAATCGAGCTTCTGGCAAGGTAACGAGTGCTACCGCACAATATTATGAGTGAGCATATATGAAGTGGAAATGTGCCTTATTGCTAACTTTTTACAGATTCAAAATGATTTCAGTAAAATTTTAACATAACCACATCCAAAAACCAAAATGTCAGATATCGCATGCCCATTCTGCGCTGTCAGGTATCCATCTTCCGAGCTAATTCTTCATTGCCAATAATGCAAGTAAAAATAAAAACAAAACTAAGAAAAATAGAAGAAACTAAAACAATAAGTTGAAAAAGTTACAAAGTAGCCTGTTGAGGAAGAAGAAGCAGGATACATACCAAAAGTTGTAAAGAACCCAATGCAGCAATATTATACTAAATAACCAATAATTACAAAGCAAGAGGAAATAGTAGAAGTTGAAGTTAAATAAAAACCAGTGAAGCCAGTATTCAAGCCTAAATAAGAAGTATCATTTAAAGAAGAAGAAGTAAAAGTGCAACCATAAATTAAACAACAGGCTTAAAAACAATAATTTATTGAATAAGAAGAAACTGTCGAATCAAAAGAATAAATTAAACAGTCAAAGTCTGAAACTTAGTCTGAATATTAGCCAAAAGATGGTGAATTCGAGGACGAAGAAAAAGAGAAAGTGCAATGCGAATACTGTGGTCGTTATCTTAATTTTGACAGAATACAAAAACATGAAATTGTATGCAAGAAAAGCACAAATAAAAAAGTTAAAGTATTTAATGCTGATGCTTAAAGATTGTAAACACTTTAAGCTGAAGCAGCTTAATTGGTTTAAGTTGTAAAAGCGCCTAGAACAAATATCGATAGAATTGCTAAAGTGAAGGCAACGAAACTAATGTGGGAAGAAGATACAACAGGTAATTTTGGTGATAAACCTGTAAATAACTTCAAACCTGTGTATGAATAAGATCAAGATAAACCAGATCAAGTTTAATCTAAGAATGAAACACCGAAAGAGGAATCTAAAAAAGAAAAGAAAGTTGAAATTGTGATATAAAAAACAGAAATAGAAAATAAAGATGAAATAGGAGGACCTCGCTTAAATAGAACACCTGTGGCTAAAGATACAAAAGATTTCAACGAAGATACTACTGTATTAAGTACTACAAAAGAATAAGAAAAACCTAAAAAGCACCGTAAATCATCTAAATCTTCTTCTAAAGATGATTAGAAAGAAGAATTGGAACAATTAAAATAAATGTTAGCAATTATGGCAAAGTAACAATAACCACAAGCACCACCGTAATAACCTCAAGTGTAAGCTCCTGTTTAACAAATGCCATAATACTACTAATAAATGCCTTACGAACCATATAGACCATAGTATGATCCACGATAATATCAACGCAGCTTGCCGCCACCAGAGTATGCTCAACCGTAGCGTGCCAGATTTTGTATTTATTGTGGGGTAATGTATTAAGAGTAAGCCATATTTTGTGGAAATTGTGGCGCTAAGCGTGTTGATTGAATAATACTATGATTATATATATAATATAATTACAAATCGCATAATAATTTCAAATTCTTATTTAAATATGTTAAATAATATTTCAAAAAGTTTGCGTACGAATCACACAACGTCGAAGCTTTCCATATCTTCTAATACGTCCTTTTTGACCAGTTCTTCTTGCAGTATTCGATCTTGTGAGCCAGCCCACAGCCAGAATCCGGTGTTGTTGTTTGTGACGTAGTATAATGTGTTATTTGCTAGTTCTGTTGTTTTCTTCGCTGCTTCTTCGCCGAACCAGTCGCTCATTTCTTCGTCTTCGTTTTTTCCGCCTACTTGTGTGTTGTTGAGGTATGCTTTTGCCGATTCGTTTTCAAGCATGTATTTGTTGATATCTGCGCATTCTGCGAACTTTTTGCAGCAGAACTCGCATTCCTGTTTGTTTTCGAGCGCGTCCGCGTATATATACGGCTGTTTCTGCGACACTAAGAACATTTTATTGCTTACACTTTCTGGGTTCATATAGTGCTAACTAATAAGATCAATTGTGATGGAGCTCACCAGCGCGTTGCTGAATCCGACCGCTGGTACGATTCTGTCAGCGAGAGCGGCCGCTTCGAACGTGCTCACCGTTTCAATGTTGAACCTTAATGCCCTTAAAGTTGCAATCGCGTTCAGCAATAATTATTGATTTTCGTCGTCCTTGTTATAAGTAAACGGAGAGCTGAACGGATAATTCACGAGTGAATTAATGAATATTTATTTTGATTCTTTAAGACTGAGTTTTTGTTGAACGTCGGGTGATATATTCAGTTTTTGTGGTTCATTTTCAATTGTAAAATCGGTTAGTTCCTCCTGCTGGAGCTTGAAGTAGTATTGTTTTGCTTATTCGAGGGGGATTTGACCGGTGATGGGGTCAAAGTCTAATAATTCGTTCTCGATCCCGCAGAAAATGCGCTCAATGAGGAACTTGGCGAAGACCACGCAGTGCTTCGCGCAGGTAGGCTTGTTCCTGAGCGTGCACACCGGAATCGGCTGCTCGATGGCCTGCTTCCTGCAACAAATCTGCTAACAGGAAGTATTTGCGTAAACTGCAACTGAACCGGATAAACCTGAGGTTCCCGCATCAACCAGCACGGGCTTATTATTTAGAAGCTATGAGATGAAGATGTTCTTTGCAACAGATTACCTGGCCTGGATGTTGTCCAGCGCGTTTATCACGTAGTCAAACTGCATGAAGTAAACCGGATTGAAGAAAGAAGTGGTCACATCAGAAACATGGCCGTTCACCTCAATGTCCGGCCTCAAACGCTTGATAAAACGCTCACACGCTTTTACTTTTGACTGGCCCACGTCCTAGATATCAAATATATACTAACGGGACAAATTAGAAAATTCTACAATATCCATGTCTATTAAATCCAATCTAGTCAATTCCTTGATGTACTGAATATTATTTAATATCTCTACACCAATACCACCACAACCGACTAAAAGCACTTTCATTGAAGTGAAAATAAATACAGTTTGATGCATACAAATTATTTCACTATATTTACTGTAAAATATTTTAACCTTCTGTAAGCTGCACTTCAAGCTTATCAAGTTAAATATTCTAGTTTAGTATGCATTAAGTCATAATTTCAATACTAGCAAGTAGATCATTAATTTGAAATTCATACATACCAAAATAGTCATGGAATAATTCAGTATTTTGTTCTGCTACGTCATCAAAGAAATATTCAAGTTAAACCTTGTCAAGCAAATTTTATTAACTCTCCACGTTATTTTCTACAAATTATTTCAAGATATCAAAATTATCGCTTATAGGTAAATCCGAAGAGACCTGAATTTTATTAGCCAGAATATATGTTTTCAAGTCTTCATCAGATTTGAATTAACAGGAATAGTTATTCAATCCTGCCATTATTTCTTAAATATATTCATAATTTCTTTAATTTTCTACTATTTTACATTAGTTTTACTTTTTGAAGAGTTTATATATTTTTTCTTTATTTTATATTTGTTTAAGTACAGTTTTGAGCAAAAGTTGAGTATTTTCGTCTATTTTCATCTTATGAAGAATTTTAAGAATTTTTTAAGCGTTTGCTAAGTCTTATTAGTGTCTAAATGCCTTTCTAGATTTCAGAAAACCTATTTATAATAATTCAAATTAATTCAATACTTTTTAGGCCCTATTTATCTAATAATCAATTAAATTTTAATATGACTGTGCATTTTCTACTTAATTACTGTTAAAATCAAACTAAATAGTTAAAGAACATGCTGCATTAATTTTCTATATTAAATTATTGATTCTCATAATAATTTACCCTTGTTCAAAACGTTTAGAATTAGTAAATTTATTAAAGAAAATGACCAAATTCCCAACTAAGTAATCAAATCCCTTGTGTAATACTTATATATCTTATTTGTTTGTTGAGTCAATTGTAAATGTTTTAATTTTTTCGTTTGTAACTTTAAATAGATTTTACGATTCTTATAGAATATTACTGAACATAATTTTTGCATTTTAATAAAATGGGTCTAACTCTAGATTGTGACTTTAATAGTATCTTTCAATTTCATCAACTGTATGAACAGCAACTGTTGGCTGTTATTTATAAACATCAATAACAAGTAAAAAAGTTGGAAATCGTCTATAAAAGTAAAATTTTGAGATTGTCAGTTTAAATAACGGAGATAAATATTCGGAAATACATTCTTTGTATTTCATCGCTTTTTTATAAAATTTTCCAACAGTATCCGCGATTTCACAATATTAGGATAGTTATGCTTTAAAAAATGCTTGAAAATTAACACTACTAGGCGTTCCAAGATTAAATTCTGCATTTTAATCGTATTATTGTATAATGTTATCAATCAGTTAATTTTCAGAATACACGGCTTTTGTATACTCGTATAAAAAACCTAAATCGTCAACTGGTTTCATATCGGATTTTACTTTCTCAACAGCCATAATAGCCATATTGTAGTACGATAAACGAAGTTCATTGGAATCAGATAATGCTGCAACATTCATAGCTGCTAAAATGTATTCTTCTGTTAACGAATGAAGTATAACGTCATCTTATCCATATTTCCAAGGTATAACAAATATGTATTCTTTTTCTACGTCTGTAATAATTTCAATAATTGGTTTTAGTGATTAATAAAATTTAATAGCGCTTTCTAATGTAGCTTCGCGCATATTTTTTCGGGCTTTAAAGTATTCCGTAAATAAAAGCTATATCGCTAATTTATTATCAAAATCTGCTAGTTCATGCATGCTTTTAATTATTTCAGAATCATCATAATCATCAGGAATCGTATATTATTGTAATATTGGTATTTATACTTTATTTAATTACATTCATGGAGTGTTAATTCTTATCATCTGTTATAATAAAATGTGTTAAACTTTTTCAAATCACTTCAATGATGCAATATAACATATAGTAATAATTAGAACATTTAAACAATATGGGGTTTATCCATTATGACAGTTAGCATTAAAACGAATAACAAAATGGAACAGAATAAATAAATGAATCTAGTATTCTAAATATAGATTAGAATATATTTAATTATTAAAAACCTAATAATATAGAGTTAGAAGTAGAAAATCACAGCATTTAAATAGAATCTTTAAAAAATTCTTTGTTCTCAATCAATGAACTTGAAAATTTTGATATTAATACTTTTATACTAAACAACACTGAAAGCACTATATAACAAGAAATAAAAGACGACCTTGAAATATTTCAACCAACAAAGTTATAAATACCTTATTATCCCCATGTCATATTGCCAAATACGAATAGTTAAATGTAATGCAAAATAATATTCTCTTTTAACAATTCTACAAAGTAAAAGTATGAATAGCAGTTCGACATGTCTCCGCATTTTTCGGCCGATGAAATAGCATGCATGATATTTGGGAATTTCCCAGATTTGAGCTAGAAAGAGTACTGCTTGAAAATATTTGACCAAGACATCCATTTCATAGGCATGAGACCGCTCATAGACTACGACTTCGTGAGGGAGTATTTCAGAGAAAAGAAAAACCTCATCATGACCGCTGCTCCTATTGAATAGAGAACGCTTGAGATTCAAGAGTACTACTTTGACAATGAAAGAGCCTGCAAAGTATATCAATGCGACCCTAAAGTGTGCGAAGTAGAATCCCGGCTTTAGCAGTACCAATAGTACATTGTCGACAACAATTTCGTTGACTACTGCAAGACAATGCTAGAAAAGTTCAAAGACAGTGCCATTAACGTACAAAAACAGGCCTTGCAAATCAACGCCTCTTACAAGCCGGTTAAGCTGTTTAATGACGTGAAAGAAACAGAAGAAAACAAGCTAAATATCGAACTTCAAGACGAGCAAATGGAAATCAAAATCAAAACGCTTACCATTCCGACCCAAGCGTCGAAGCATGTCACCCAGGGCAGGAAGGAATTCGAAATAGATATCACCGACTACAAAGACAAGTATTTTAACCAAGCTACAGAAACTGCTGACTATGACTGGAGTAGAGTTGTAGACCAGACATTCAAGGCCCCGAAGCTTAAACAACAAAAAGTCGCGGACAAGAGAATATTGAAACAGTAAACACTGTCGAACAACGTATAATTCGGCATATACCAAAAATTTAGACAGCACGTAATTCAGATTTCGACCTATTTGGTTTATGGTTCCAGAAACTTATCAAAATGCCTGTACACTCAGTTTGTAGCGGGTGGAGCGCTCTGCATAAATAAAGAAATGTTCGGTATTGAAATAGACTTTAACCAAACGGTGCAATTTCCAATTAAATACAAAGACGTCCCACCTGGCACAAAGTTGGCGTTTACAGTTTGGTACATACAGCCGGAAAAGCTCGTGGAAATGGGAAATAACTAGGATTCTATGCTGTTTAATGATCTGATAAATAACCGAGTGTCTTATGTCACACCTGAACAATGCAGTAAAAAACTGCAATAGCAGCTGTCAAAACTCTCCATCAATCCAAAAGAAAAAGACAAAACTTCTTATTATACCTTGGGATATGCGCCTATTGGTGGTGTGCTCCATGAGATATTTAATACCGATTAAGTGTTAAAGGGTGGAAAACTTGCCTTGAAATTGTGGCCTGATATTTCGAGCTTTTGGCTAAGTTCGTTATCAATTTTCTCTATGAATCAATAATAACTGAGCCCAATAGTACTAAATATAGAAGTAAACGTACCAAGTATTTTCTAAAAGCAACTCACTAAAACAGCCAATATTTAATTAAATCCTATTTAAAAATAAGCTAGTTAAACTGAAGATCAAGGTAAGCAAACTATTTATAAAATGAATTCCATGATGACAGTAGATCAAGATAGTTTTAAAGCGTTTAATAAGATTCTAAAATAATATGCTAATAAACAATCAAACCACTTAAGCGATGAAGATTGCTCAATTTTATTTTAGTACAAAGACAACATACAAATGTGCCCACAAATACTTCCTTATGTTCTTCATGCAGTACCTTTCAATAACTCCTAAACATATAACGACTTTATGATATCTTTAGCAGGCGTATACAATAATACATTACCTTTAGAAACATGTATGGAACTTTTAGATTTTGAATATAGCGATACATCTGTCCGTAACCTTGCTTTTTGGAATCTATAAGATCTTCATCCGTACGAACTCAAAACTTTCACACTATAATTAGTTCAAAGTTTAAAGTTTGAACGTTCAACTGGGTTATTTAAATTTTTAATAAATACTGCTGTGAACGATACAGACTTTGGCTTTAACTTTTATTGGGCTTTAAAATCAGAAATGCGTCACACAATCAACTATAGTGAGTTGTATAAGTTGATGATGTTTAAAATAGTTCAGAACATGTCAGAAAAAGATAGAAATGATTTATTGTTCACAGAATAAATCGTGTAACGTTTGGCACATATAACTAAGGCTATATATAATGCAAGACAATAAAAAGCAGAAATTGACGAAAAACAAAAATAATAATTCTTTGAAATGTTAACCATGTAGTTGCAGTCACATTTAGACTAGCTCAATAAGGAAATAGAATAATCTGAAGCTAAATATTTTAAACTACCATTTTCTTACAATTTGCTATTAGACAGATTTGTGGTTAAAAAATCCAGGACAATGGATTCTAAAAAGGCGCCTTTGATGTTATTCGTTCACAAATATGGACTTGGGAATGAAGATTAATATGTAAATGGGTTAGTATAGTCAACTTACATGACAATGTTTAAAACTGGAGACGATTTAAGATAAGATGCTCTTGTTGTTTAAGCAATGTCAGTTATGAATAATATTTGGCTTTCTAATTCTTTGCAATTGAATATGAAAATTTATGCAGTTGTACCAACAGGTCCTTTAGAGGGAATGATAGAAATAGTTCCTTCTTCTACAACTCTTGCTAAAATTACTAATACATATTCAGGTGCCATGGCAGCATTTTCAAAGTAACCCATCGCGCAATGGCTTTACTAACAATTAAATGTATCAGATTATATAAAAACTTTACCTAAAAAAGATGATGCAAAAGTTCCAGATGTAGAAGATAAAATAATAGAAATTGGTGCATAATAATCACCTAAAGAAGCGTATACTATGGGAATTTAATATTTCTCAACTTCATGTGCAGCTTTCGCTGTTGCAACATACATCTTAGGAATCGGTGATAGGCATAACGACAATGTAATGATGAGTAATAAAGGTCACTTTTTCCACATTGATTTTGGACATTTCATGGGTCATTTTAAAAAGAAGTACGGAATTGAAAGAGAAAAGGCACCATTTTTCTATACACCAGATATGGAATACGTGATGCGCGAATATGATAAACTAACTGGTGGAAACATGTACCAGCGCTTTGTTGACATTAGTGGGAAAGCATATAATTTGATAAGAGAAAAAGGTAATCTTCTTATAGTTATGATTAAGATGCTTGTTGCTACTGGAATTGAAGAACTATCAAGTCTTGAAAATATGGAATGGCTTGATAAAACTCTTTAGATGGATTTATCTACAGAGGAAGCTGACAAATTTTTCAAAGAAAAAATAAATGAAGCAGTAGGCACGTTAATGACTCAAATAAATAATTTCTGTCATATAGTTGCTCACAAATGAACGACTATAAATGAGGATTTGTTAATTAATCATATATACATATATCTATCACTTTTTTATACAACATATATATTTCAATAATTTAGAATCTGAACTGATTCTATGTAATTAATATTAAAATATCACTTATCCAGGCTATCAAATTTACTTATCTTACTGCTACGAAAACCAAGAATATCTTAACTTAAAACTTCCTTCTTCAAAAATTTGAAGAATTGCCTTTTTTCCTGTACAATAATATTAACAACTATATTCATTATTACTTTTATTACATTATTTGTCATACATTATATGAGAAAAAGTAGAATGCCCTTTAATCAATAATCGAATTTTATTAATTAAAAGAAAAGAATTATAGCACCAGTATAAGCTAATTAACACAGATAAACCTACACTTAATTAGATATAATCATTTTTCAAATTTTGTTCTAAAAAATCTTAAAACTCTGTAAAATTTAACATGTTTTAGAATTATTTTAATGTCAAGTATATTTACAGTATTATAAATGGAGAGGAAAAGACTTCAATTGCTATGTAAATTAAATAAAATGAATGATTGTTGGCTCCAATATGATTCAAAAACTTATTTTAGTAGGAATCGTATTTTAAAATGTATTTATCATTAATGCGATGAATATATTTCTACTTATTAAGTTCTTTTTCTTATTATGCGTCAATTGTAGAATTATAATTGATATAACCTGGGTTGGAAAACATTACAGTAAGAAATAAAATGATTTTAATCAGTTATAATACTATAATACCTATTTCTTGATCTGGATGTTTAAAATAGTTGATTATTTTCTACTAATCTATAAATGCATTTTAATAAAAACTAAATTATGTCTATTTAGCATAAATAAGTGGTATAACTAGTTAATATATATTTAAGAAAAATGCCCGACACGGCAAAGGTAATATTATTAAATGAGAAATTACTATTAGTGCTTGAATTGTAATCATTGAAGTGGTGTTACTTAAAATATTATAATAAGTTTATATATTCTCATATAAGTAAGAATATAAGAGTTTATATACTACATTACCTCGAATGCAGACCCCCACCCCTATTCACTTACAGACCCCTTGCTGATTTCCCAAAAAATATCAAGGGGTCTATAAGTGAGAGCAAATCTGGCTGTTTATGGCTCATATTTCATATCAGATTTGGGTTTCTATTTCAGTTACAGACCCCTTTTCCAAAATATTCTTCAAATATCAACATTTTTTGAATTTAATGTACATAATGACGTAAATAGTACGATGTATTAAAGATTGTTTAGTTCCTTCGTTTATGTTAGTCTTAAAACACGTTAGAATCAATAATATTTAATCAATTAAATATCAAATCATTCCAGTTACAGACCCCAAATAAAGTTCATTTATAGGCCCTTTTATTCATAAATATTGATGGGGTCTGTAACTGAGCGCTTTTGGGGTCTGTAAGTGAATAGCGGTGGGGGTCTGCATTCGAGGTAATGTAGTAGTTATCTGTAGAAGGATTTGAGAAGTTTTAAGAAAATTAAAGTCAAATTTTTGAAGAAGGAAGTTTTAAGTTAAGATATTCTTGGTTTTCGTAGCAGTAAGATAAGTAAATTTGATAGCCTGGATAAGTGATATTTTAATATTAATTACATAGAATCAGTTCAGATTCTAAATTATTGAAATATATATGTTGTATAAAAAAGTGATAGATATATGTATATATGATTAATTAACAAATCCTCATTTATAGTCGTTCATTTGTGAGCAACTATATGACAGAAATTATTTATTTGAGTCATTAACGTGCCTACTGCTTCATTTATTTTTTCTTTGAAAAATTTGTCAGCTTCCTCTGTAGATAAATCCATCTAAAGAGTTTTATCAAGCCATTCCATATTTTCAAGACTTGATAGTTCTTCAATTCCAGTAGCAACAAGCATCTTAATCATAACTATAAGAAGATTACCTTTTTCTCTTATCAAATTATATGCTTTCCCACTAATGTCAACAAAGCGCTGGTACATGTTTCCACCAGTTAGTTTATCATATTCGCGCATCACGTATTCCATATCTGGTGTATAGAAAAATGGTGCCTTTTCTCTTTCAATTCCGTACTTCTTTTTAAAATGACCCATGAAATGTCCAAAATCAATGTGGAAAAAGTGACCTTTATTACTCATCATTACATTGTCGTTATGCCTATCACCGATTCCTAAGATGTATGTTGCAACAGCGAAAGCTGCACATGAAGTTGAGAAATATTAAATTCCCATAGTATACGCTTCTTTAGGTGATTATTATGCACCAATTTCTATTATTTTATCTTCTACATCTGGAACTTTTGCATCATCTTTTTTAGGTAAAGTTTTTATATAATCTGATACATTTAATTGTTAGTAAAGCCATTGCGCGATGGGTTACTTTGAAAATGCTGCCATGGCACCTGAATATGTATTAGTAATTTTAGCAAGAGTTGTAGAAGAAGGAACTATTTCTATCATTCCCTCTAAAGGACCTGTTGGTACAACTGCATAAATTTTCATATTCAATTGCAAAGAATTAGAAAGCCAAATATTATTCATAACTGACATTGCTTAAACAACAAGAGCATCTTATCTTAAATCGTCTCCAGTTTTAAACATTGTCATGTAAGTTGACTATACTAACCCATTTACATATTAATCTTCATTCCCAAGTCCATATTTGTGAACGAATAACATCAAAGGCGCCTTTTTAGAATCCATTGTCCTGGATTTTTTAACCACAAATCTGTCTAATAGCAAATTGTAAGAAAATGGTAGTTTAAAATATTTAGCTTCAGATTATTCTATTTCCTTATTGAGCTAGTCTAAATGTGACTGCAACTACATGGTTAACATTTCAAAGAATTATTATTTTTGTTTTTCGTCAATTTCTGCTTTTTATTGTCTTGCATTATATATAGCCTTAGTTATATGTGCCAAACGTTACACGATTTATTCTGTGAACAATAAATCATTTCTATCTTTTTCTGACATGTTCTGAACTATTTTAAACATCATCAACTTATACAACTCACTATAGTTGATTGTGTGACGCATTTCTGATTTTAAAGCCCAATAAAAGTTAAAGCCAAAGTCTGTATCGTTCACAGCAGTATTTATTAAAAATTTAAATAACCCAGTTGAACGTTCAAACTTTAAACTTTGAACTAATTATAGTGTGAAAGTTTTGAGTTCGTACGGATGAAGATCTTATAGATTCCAAATAGCAAGGTTACGGACAGATGTATCGCTATATTCAAAATCTAAAAGTTCCATACATGTTTCTAAAGGTAATGTATTATTGTATACGCCTGCTAAAGATATCATAAAGTCGTTATATGTTTAGGAGTTATTGAAAGGTACTGCATGAAGAACATAAGGAAGTATTTGTGGGCACATTTGTATGTTGTCTTTGTACTAAAATAAAATTGAGCAATCTTCATCGCTTAAGTGGTTTGATTGTTTATTAGCATATTATTTTAGAATCTTATTAAACGCTTTAAAACTATCTTGATCTACTGTCATCATGGAATTCATTTTATAAATAGTTTGCTTACCTTGATCTTCAGTTTAACTAGCTTATTTTTAAATAGGATTTAATTAAATATTGGCTGTTTTAGTGAGTTGCTTTTAGAAAATACTTGGTACGTTTACTTCTATATTTAGTACTATTGGGCTCAGTTATTATTGATTCATAGAGAAAATTGATAACGAACTTAGCCAAAAGCTCGAAATATCAGGCCACAATTTCAAGGCAAGTTTTCCACCCTTTAACACTTAATCGGTATTAAATATCTCATGGAGCACACCACCAATAGGCGCATATCCCAAGGTATAATAAGAAGTTTTGTCTTTTTCTTTTGGATTGATGGAGAGTTTTGACAGCTGCTATTGCAGTTTTTTACTGCATTGTTCAGGTGTGACATAAGACACTCGGTTATTTATCAGATCATTAAACAGCATAGAATCCTAGTTATTTCCCATTTCCACGAGCTTTTCCGGCTGTATGTACCAAACTGTAAACGCCAACTTTGTGCCAGGTGGGACGTCTTTGTATTTAATTGGAAATTGCACCGTTTGGTTAAAGTCTATTTCAATACCGAACATTTCTTTATTTATGCAGAGCGCTCCACCCGCTACAAACTGAGTGTACAGGCATTTTGATAAGTTTCTGGAACCATAAACCAAATAGGTCGAAATCTGAATTACGTGCTGTCTAAATTTTTGGTATATGCCGAATTATACGTTGTTCGACAGTGTTTACTGTTTCAATATTCTCTTGTCCGCGACTTTTTGTTGTTTAAGCTTCGGGGCCTTGAATGTCTGGTCTACAACTCTACTCCAGTCATAGTCAGCAGTTTCTGTAGCTTGGTTAAAATACTTGTCTTTGTAGTCGGTGATATCTATTTCGAATTCCTTCCTGCCCTGGGTGACATGCTTCGACGCTTGGGTCGGAATGGTAAGCGTTTTGATTTTGATTTCCATTTGCTCGTCTTGAAGTTCGATATTTAGCTTGTTTTCTTCTGTTTCTTTCACGTCATTAAACAGCTTAACCGGCTTGTAAGAGGCGTTGATTTGCAAGGCCTGTTTTTGTACGTTAATGGCACTGTCTTTGAACTTTTCTAGCATTGTCTTGCAGTAGTCAACGAAATTGTTGTCGACAATGTACTATTGGTACTGCTAAAGCCGGGATTCTACTTCGCACACTTTAGGGTCGCATTGATATACTTTGCAGGCTCTTTCATTGTCAAAGTAGTACTCTTGAATCTCAAGCGTTCTCTATTCAATAGGAGCAGCGGTCATGATGAGGTTTTTCTTTTCTCTGAAATACTCCCTCACGAAGTCGTAGTCTATGAGCGGTCTCATGCCTATGAAATGGATGTCTTGGTCAAATATTTTCAAGCAGTACTCTTTCTAGCTCAAATCTGGGAAATTCCCAAATATCATGCATGCTATTTCATCGGCCGAAAAATGCGGAGACATGTCGAACTGCTATTCATACTTTTTAGTTTCTGATTAAATACTAAATATAATCGAAATAGTTTAATTAGATGAACTGGGTAATATGACATGTGGGAAATATGGGTATTTCGCTACTTATGGTTCAAATTTTTCTAGTTTATTATATATTTGTTGTTGAATGGTTTAATCATACAGCTAATCAACAAATATTTCAAAATTAAATTCTTAAATGTTGTCGTTTACACTTTTAATATTTAGTGGAGCAATTTAATCATTAACTATTATGTTTTCTTTACTTTAAAAGGTAAATAATGGTTAGTATGGTTGTATTAAATCACAATTTAATATTGGTTTATCTGTAAATCCAGTTCTAAAAAGC
Source organism: Hexamita inflata (assembly GCA_963988835.1). Classification (NCBI taxonomy): domain Eukaryota; phylum Fornicata; order Diplomonadida; family Hexamitidae; genus Hexamita; species Hexamita inflata. The sequence continues at coordinate 502,521 of CAXDID010001173.1, forward strand.
CCACATTAAAATTTTTATTAACTTATGCTTTACTATTGGATGGTTTCGTCAACGTTCTATTTTTCTGAAAACCCTGATAAATAATCTCCATATGGAAGCTACAGAAGCTTTGGTTATACAAAATTGGAAATATCAGTTGTTATAGGTAAAATAACAAGAATCAGTGGTTTTTATACTTCATAAAGTTCACTTAAATGCAGGTAGTCGTTGTCTAGAATTGCATTTTATTGTTCGTCAATAATATGACATTCATCAATTTTTAGAAGGGCTCGAATTTAGCCTTTTAGTGATATTATTCTATTAGATATGGAGCACTCTATTTATGTTTCGGTCTGCTCATGTTTAATAGTTATTTGAATCTTAGGCATGTGATATGTATGAAGTGAAATTATTAAATTGTGTATATTATGTGATTTGTCGAATTGCTTATTCCACTCCTCCTAATGTTAAAGTAAATATCAGCTGCATCTTTTGAAGTGCTTTCGAGTCCGATGTTGTTGAAGCTGTCTCATCTTAATGTGTAGACAAATGCGTTATATACGTAGTATCCCACTCCGTAAGCAGGTGGTTTGTTGGATTTGCATTTGGGTATGTCATCCAAGAATGGTACGTGTTTAACGTGCCATCGTGAGCTTGAGTAGTGCCCTGGCCATTTTGGTCACATATAATTGGAGTTGCCCATATTCCACCCGGCCTACATTAAGCCCATTATCCAGCTCCTAAACAGGGTGTGCTGGACGTGCGCGCGCGTGGTTCCAGAGGACACCAAGGCCTGCATGTACTGCGGCGAGCTGTGCAAGATGGTGTACAATTAGAACAACGACAGGTACCTCCTCACTCCCGAGTACGTGTACCAGATCTTCTCCCGCATCCCAAACGGCGACCTATAGAAGCTCACCTCCATCATAAGGAACAACCACCCCAAAAATCTGATCCTGAAAACGATCCCAGTTCCTCCCAGTTGCATTAGACCCTCCGTTCGCTCCTCTCTTGACCCCAAGAAATCGAACGAGGACGAGCTCACAATGTTCCTGGGCAGAATCATTCTGAATAATCTGGCGTTAAAAGACTCACTCAACATGGGCAAGGACAAGCTGCTCATGACCTGGCTACAGGTACAGAATGACTTCTGCCTCATGATCGGCGTTGACCCGTTAAAATCGTTCTACAATCTAATTCAAACTGAAACGAACTAGTCAATTAAGGACGAGGACACGAACACAAAGAACAAAGTCGAACGCGAGCTGAAAGCAAAGGTTAAACCTGAAGAAAAACTCAAAAACTCGATTCTGATGCGCCTCAGCGGAAAATACGGAAGATTCAGAGGAAACCTGTCAGGTAAAAGAGTCAACTACTCTGGCAGATCCGTCATCTCACCGGACCCAAACCTGAAAATTGACGAAGTGGGCGTCCCATACGCAGTTAGCAGAATTCTCACATTCCCGGAAATAGTCACCGAACAAAACATAGAATACATCAGAGAACTGATCAAAAATGACCAAGTCGAAAAAGTCGATAAAGCAGCAGCGTTTTAAGACGAATTCGTCCCCGTTCAAAAGACGAAATAAAAAGAAGATAACTGGTGGGAATACGAATTCAACACTGGAGGACAAGATATCAACGAACTATTCTACCAAGTACAAAAGAAAAACACTTTTAAGAGATAACTGGAAGTTAAAAACAGAAATCAAAATGCTAGATAAAATTACATGTACTCATTTACACATCAAACTCAACAAAGCAAAGACGCTCTTTCAAACGCATTTGATCCAAAAGAAAAAATTCTTGACGATTTTACTCCAGAATAGCAGGTTAAAACGTATAGTTATCTGTCTATTCCAACAGCAACATTGCAAACAACGTAAAAATAAATTGATATTGAACCTGGCGATATTATTCACAGATATCTTAGAAATAACGATTATTTACTATTCAATAGACAGCCATCGTTGCACAAAACCTCTATTGCTATGTTCAAAGCTAGAATACATCCATTCAAAACCTTCAAGTTTAACGTTGCTAATTGTGCAAACTTTGGAGCTGACTTTGATGGTGATGAAATGAACATTCATTTCCCCTAAGGTATGGAAGCTGTTGGAGAAGGTACAACATTAATTAACCACGAAGATAATCTGGTTGATAACTCTAATGGTAATGTATCAATTTAAATCATGTAAGATTCTATCAGTGGTTTGTTCATTATGAGCAGAGAGTCCTGGTTCTAATACTCTGAATTCTGTCAACACACAATGGTTGATTGGTAAAGCTTAGGTGTAAACACAACGAATTATTTAGGTGATGCCCCTAAACGCGAAATAGACTAAGACGTTAAGGATAGAGTTAATAGTTTCAACGATACAGAAAAACCACTAAACACTGTGTTTGAAAAAATATATGGTAAATCTGAGAATAATGTTAAGGCTTCATTTTAAATTTAACAACCAGCTATTATTTATCCTCGTCCAATTTATACCGGGAAATAAATCATATCTTAAATAATCGTTAATCATTCCATAGATAATCCAATTAATTATTAGTCTGGAGATGTATTAGTTAAAAATTCTATTGTACTAAAAGGAACACTTAATAAAAAGCATCTTGGTGGAATATTTGCTGCCATGCTCTAACATGTAAGCTAAGATCAAAATAAAGATAAACGTCTGGAAACATAGGTCTTGGATTTGATGTATTCCATTCAACGTATAACGCTTAGATATATGCAAACATACGGCTTTAGTATTGGTATAAGCGATATATGGTAAAGTGACGAATTCCAAGAATAAAAACTTAATTATGTTAAGGAATGTTTCAAAAAGATAGGGTTCACCAACTTTTCACAGATAGAACAATTGTGGAGATATCCAGAATTCAGATCATATATAAATACTGAAATCGCTCCTGCAACCACTAAAGTTAGTTAAAATGAAATATCAGGAATGCTATCAGATCTACGTACAAAACTTTCAGAGGATATTATTAGATTTATCTATTATTATTAAAACATTAATAATAATTCAACTTTGGTAATGTCCAAATCAGGTTCAAAGGGTTCCATCATCAATTAAATTTAAATGACATCTCTTTTATCTCAATAAACGGTTTCAAATAAAATGATTTAAAAGTACTTCTATACCAGAACTACTCCTCACTTTAACGAAGACTCAATGCACAATCCATATCAATTTGGGTTTATTCAAAATTCTTTCTTTACTGGTTTGAATCCATTTGAATTCTTCTTCCACACAACTTCAGGTAGAGAAGGTGTTATTGATACAGCAGTTAAAACAGCGCAAACAGGTTATATCCAAAGAAAGTTACTTAAAAATCTTGAGTCTGTGACTGTAGATTGGAAATATAATACCGTTTGTGATAGAGTTATATTATTCGATGCTGAAGATAGGTTTGTTATTAATAAGTTGTATAACTAGAATATGCGTTAATTCATAAGCAGTCAGATTGATTTTGCTGTTAGTAATGAAGAAATGAAAGGCGAAGTTCATGTTGTCAATTAAACAATTACATAGGAACAAATAGAACAATTTAAATAATTAGTTCAAGGCTTAATTGACGCAGAATACTTTGGACTCAAACCATGTCAACTTGAACAAGATGTTATTCATTAATATTTCGACAATTACTTTGCTTCCAAACTCCAGCAGCAATAACTAGCTCTCATATCTTGCGAAAAGCATATTATCCAAAATATTATATAAGAAATGAGGAAATACGTGAACAAACAACCTAACTGGCTTGAACCTCAAACTCCAGTCGGAGCTTTGGCCGGTTAAAGTTTAGGTGAACCAACAACTTAAATGACATTGAAAACATTCCACTTTGCAGGTCTTGCCTCAAAAATCCAGGGTGTGCCACGACTCATTCAAATATTCAACGCGGTTAAAACAGATGATGCAGTTATGACCCTATATCCTGAAGTTATCAGAAAGGTTAAGAAGATGAAAATAGATATATATGGTAGATCTGGAGAAGAAACAGTCGACTGTTAGTTCCAAGCTAAGTTCTTGAGAAATCAGATAGAACCATTGTATTTAGAACAGATCAGTTCTATTTCCCAGGTGTTGAACGAAAACTCCATTGTTATACAGATCTTACTGGATACAATCACCATCAAAGATCTCTGCGTTAACGTAACGCCAGCTCTAATTATTTAAAGAATGATAGAGCAAATAAAGACCCAGAAGCTGCAGTAAGGAGACTTCCAAATTCTCAACGAAAACACAATTCAAGTACACTCTTTCAGCTGTTCTGCAATACAGCTGGCCGGAAAACTTCAGAAATTCTTAGAAGAACTTAAGTCGGTTATCGTTTACGGTATACCTGGATGCGAGGTCTCCATTCAGGACTACTCGTACGCTTAGTTCAAGAAAGAGGCGAAGTACAAACAAGTGGCCGAAAATAGACACGACTTCGACCCAGAGAACATGGCTGAACCAGCTTAAGACAAGCAGTACTACTTGATGACCATCACACCAAAGAAGCCGATGCAACTACTGAGCAACCCGCTCATTAATCCGTATCTGTCCTACACCAGCTCTGTTCACGACTGCAACCAGTTATTCGGTATCGAGGCTGCCAGACAGCTCATTTTGGACGAAGTGTATACTCTGTACAAGGACTACGGTATGAACGTCTGCCACTACCATGTGCAGATCCTGTCTTCGTTCATGACGGTTACGGGACAGGTGTTGGGCTACACCAACCAAGGTCTGAAGCAGGTCAAAAAGAACAAGACGATCTTACTGGCCAGCTTCGAAAGAACCGGAGAGTACCTGTTCCAGGCAGGTATTCAAGGCATCCAGGAGAAGTTCAACGAGGTCTCTGAAGACCTGATCTTCGGAAACTGCTTCCAAATCGGGTCCGGCGGTGTGGGGCTCCAGTGGGGCGACTTCGAGACAGAGGCTGAAACGGGAAGAAAGTGGGAGTGATTCTCGAACTATTATATTTTCAAACTTGGCTCACTTACTAACTTATTTTTGCTCCAGAATAATGGACGCGACCGCAAAGCTGATTCTGGCCGTGCTCGTAATATTTCCGGTTTACTGCTTTGCCATGACTTGGGCAGTGAGAGGGCTCCACAAGGCGGTGCTGAGACTCAAACTTAAGCAGCGCATAGAAAAGCGAGTCCAGGACGTCTACAACACGTTCCCGCCACTTGTGTACAACCCGAGTCTCGTGCAGCAACTGTCGCCCAAGATAGGAACGCGGTGCGACTCGTCGCTTATTCTATCGCACAATCATTAAAATTAATAGATGCACGTCTCGGATCTATTCGAGTCGGTCGTCTTGCAGGAAGAAGACCTGGACGCGAGCACGCTGGTGTTCTCCCAGCCGGAGGTGTTCAGAATAGAGAACGAGATCCTGTTCGTGAACAACGCCCCGGTGTCGTTGCTGTCTGATTTGCTGAAAGCTGACGGAAGCCCTCTTCTACACTAGCTTACTGGAACATCAATAAGCGGATCTGGAGACATCATTCAAAACGGAGCTGCTGTTGGTAATATTAAAGATGTTTTTGTTAAAAATATTGATGGGAAACTAACGTCAATTCAGACCGCGTCCGAGTTCTCCGTTTCGGACGGCGTGGTGTACTTCAAGCAAAAGCCTCTATGCAGAGCGGAAGATGTCATCAATTCTGGAGAGAGTTTCTTCAACCAAAATATTATAGTATCTACAAACGGCTCGGTTTTCTCAGACGGAACTTATCGCGGAAACCTTCGCGACTTGTACTTCTAGAACACGAAGAGGCTGTTAGATAGCAATAGGTTCTAAATACTAGACGGGATACTCTGCCAGGACATGAAGCCGCTGTGCCGCCTCCAGGACGCGAGAGACAGAAACGGAGACCAAGTTCCGGACGACGCGTTCGTCTCGGCCTGCGGATGCGTCTTCTCTGGCGGTAAGTACATCTGCGATGCGTCAGATCTAACAGTTAACACCGATATCGGGAAGCAAAGTATCGAAATTCCTTCGCCGTTCGGAATAGTCGGCGGAGTCGTGTTCAGAGGAGAGTCGGAGTATTGCTAGCTTAACGCTAACAATATAACGGATGGTCTCACGATCTCATCAAACGGCTCGATGTTCAAAGAACTGGAGTATCTGGGGAACATCCGCTCCAGCTCCGAGTTCGAAGTGGAAAACGGGACTCTGTTCTTAGGCGGGAAGCCGCTGTGCTAAATATAGAACACCACAACTAAGAACATCACAGTATTATAGAACGGAGCCGTGTACGAAAACACCAAGTTCATAGGAAGAGTCGAGAAACTGGAAGTGGAGGTATTTGGTCAAAAGTGCCTCTTGGATCACAACTTGTTCCAGATTGAAGGCGGGGTCGTGCACTTCGACAAAATGCCAATAATTACCGTTTCAGAACTGAACCTCGGAGACTAAATAGCGGTTGGAGCAGACGGAAGCATCTACAATAAGAACGAATTTGTTGGCAACATTTCGTCCTTCATGAACGAAGACAAGCACAGCATCTAAGATTCGGTCGTACTGCGAAATGGAGTCCCGGTGGCGCTGGTGCAAGATCTGGTGGACGCCGACGGAAAAACATTTAACTTCGACCAGCAAACCAGAATCACCGAAAGCGGCTCGTTTATCCACGACGGGAAGATAACCAGCATTTCGGCCACGAGATTGTTAACACACTAGAACTAGCTGGTTAAACCAACACCGCCGCTGTTTTCGACAAGAGACGGCTCAGCTTTCTTCAACGAAGTGTTCTTCGGGAAGTGCGCGCAGAACGCGGTCGTGGCCAACAACGGGGCCTGGTTCCAGGACGGCAGGTTCGCCGGCTACCTGAAGCCCCAGGCCTACAGCATGGTGAACCTGAAGGACATGGTGACGCGCGAGCTCCAAGAGGTCTCCAAGAGCATCGCGAAGTTGGGGAACGCGGAGAGCCGGTTCCGGGATATGATTGATAAATGAGCTTGATTCTACGTGATATTCAAAATATGTATTTTTATTCTTTTTTAAATATTTCGTTACAAATATATTTCATGTGATATATTTTTTTAACACTAAGAGTGAGGGTTGAGCCCCTCGAATACCGAGCTTCCAGTGAGTACTTGTATTATATTATACACACATAGGTGGTAACGTACCCAAAAATTAATTTTCCACTCCATGAAATTGATGATGCTCGATATAGGAATTTTGAAAATAATCAACAGCAATGGATTTTGTTTCAGTTTCAGATACCTTAAATCAGGGAGCAATCATTTATTATACTAATTATATTATCTTTTGTATTTATATCACTATTTCTAATTTTAGCACTCGATCTAATCGAGACTTATGAGAAGAAAATTTGGACCTGCATAGTTCATTTTACAGAGTCAATACAATATTAATGTTGTCGAAGATAACTTATCTAAGTTTTATAGCTTTGAAAATGGTAATGGTAAATTCGAGGAGATGAATATTTATTGGAAATTAGCAACAATGAACTTTTATTCTTCTAAGGTACCTATACAACTTCAATCTGTAATACGAGAAACTCAAAAACCCGACTTTGAAGTAGAAGAATATATTAATGTTGTTCCATAGCTTCGAGTTTGCTACTTTAAGTAAACTAAGATACAACTTCTTCATAAACGTGGAATCACTGACTGAGCTAACTTCATTTTGTTCAGACAAGCACTTGTAGAAAGATCAATTTTTCATCCATTTAGGACTACTTATTTTCCAGCATTGGAACTATATTGCCTTGTGCATCTTATTGTACAATTTCCATGCCTTCTACTGGTTCAAGTTGAACAGCATAATCTGAAATTTTACAATTTTCATCAGATTCTGCCAGGATTTCATTTACTCTGTATTGCTTGCTGTAACTTTCGTCTTCACATGTAACCGTATATTCAATAGTTCTACTAACTCAATTGATTCTAAATTGTTCATTTTAATTTCAATTGGACCAAGTCACTGTAGGAAAGGAACAAACACAAGAATTAATTAGTAGGATAAAACTAAATCAATACCTCCTGGCTTCATTAATGGCTCAAGTTTGCCAAGCAAGTTACAGGTGGAGACAACCGGAATACCAGCTATTACCCTTATATCTCGCAGCAAAAAATTTTCAGATGGTTTTAAATTATATTATAATTATTAAATTGACAATTGACAGCTTCTGAGGAAATAAAATATTTTATTTCATTCAAAATGGCATTTGATCAAAATTCAATTTTTGGAGCGTGAGATGGTAAATCAATATACGTCGCGGAAATAGCATTATAATGCATGTATGTCTTGGTTGTATGATACTACTTGCTGTATTATTCGATACAAAAATACCACCTCAGTGTTAATATATATTATATATAAGGACAAAAAATATCGATTTATGATCTACATGCATTAGATCTAGTGCAAAACAAGGTACGAGTAACTATGTTGCTTGAGTAATATACTGTTATAAATTAGCTTTTGAGGTTCTCTAAAAAGCGATGATAAACGAGCTCACACCTAACTCTACGTACTACTCTGCTGCTCCTGCTTCTTCCTGTACACCAGGTAGCGCTTCACCACGTTGAACACCACGTCCAGGGCCCCCGAGATCACCGCGCGCTTCACGACCCTCTCCTCTCGGAACAGGTACAGCGACACGAACTTGACGCAGAGAGTCTTCGCGAAGGCCTCTTGCGGCGTCATGATGCGCTTGAAGGTGTGCTGGAACTACAGCCAGATCGAGTCCGTCAGCAGGAAGTACACGACGCCGGCCAGCTTGTTGGAGGCGAGCATCGCCAGGAACAGGCGCGTGAGCACCCAGGAGACCGCGATCTGCTGGGTCGTGGGCTTCTTCTGTTAGTGATTGTGGGTGTCCGCGTGCCTCGCCTTCTGCTGGACGGTCGCCGCCATCGAGTACACGAACTCGCCCAGCGACTGGGCAGGCAGGTCGTTGGTCTGCTTCAGGAAGTAGTTGTAGCTCTACGTTTGGAGTGGAAAAGATGAAAGCCTCACTCCATGGTCACGTAGGCGTTCATGACGGCGTGAGACTGCAGCCGCCGGTACTTGCTCTGCTGGGCCCGGAGCTTCTGCGCGCTGTGGCGGAAGAGGCCGAACGCGTTCACGCCGAGGAGCAGGCAGGCGAAGGCGGCCCCGTAGACCTTCATCGGATTCGAGGCGTCCGCCGTGCCGAAGAACACTATGGCGACGACCGGAGAAGCGATGTCGTTGAACACCAGCGAGTACACGGACACGAGCAGGAAGCAGACGGTCGTGTTCTCCAGACTCGGTTGCTCGAGCGAGCTCAGGAACATCAGAGTGGCTCCCGCGGCGCTGTGGGCCGACTTGGCGAGCTGGTGCTGCTGGCTCAGAACGGTCGAGCCGAAAGCGGCGCACGAAGCGGCGACGAGTGTTGCCCTGGCGGACGTGGACTTGGAGAGGATGACGAGTATTTGTTCAGTTACTACCAGGAGAGAGGCGGCCCAGGAGCAGCTGTGGATCTGCGTGCACAGCTGAGCTACCAAGACGAGGTTCAGGATCTTCCAGAAAGTCGACTTGCTTGTTGCGGACTCGTTCTGTACCACCAGCGCAGCTACGATGCTCACGGTAGACACGTACGTAATCAGGTACGATAAGGTGCGGTTCTTGGCCTTCGATCCTTTGTTCATTGGAGTGCTGTAGACTTGTAGAGTGTTTGTTTGTTTGTAAAGTAAATAGTTAAATAATATAATTAAGTTGTAGTATTGTTGAATGTATTTTAGACTTTACGTTTACTAATGCTAATTTTATGAGATGCAGAAATTCTATTAAATTTTATACTGTTTGTAGTTTTATTGTTGAGTGTGATTAAAATATCACTGTGTGTAGTTTTTACTGTGTAGTTTTACTGATGTAAATGTTGGGCTGAAATTATTGTAGTTATATAGTACTAGTTATAAAAATAAATTGGTATAATAACTGTATATTATAATTTTTGTTTATAATTTTATTCTATTGTATTATATGTCTAAAATAACAATTTCAGTGTGCGATGTGGATTCCGATTCGTTTCCCGTTGATTTCTTCTCTTTTGAGCAGTTCGATTGCTTCTCTGGCTGCTTCTTCTGACTCCAGGCGTACGTGGAACGAGTCCGACTACTGACTTTGCTTCATTGAAATCACTTTCACTTTGTGCTTCTACAGGAGTTCTGTCACTTCCTGAGCGGTTCCTTTTGTTCTTATTACAATCGCGTTGCAGTTTCTCTTACGAGGAACTTTCCTCTGCAAAACGTTCACGATGAGCGGCTTGCCCATGAATATTTAGTTTTACAGTTAATTAATTATTTACTCGGCGTTGCCCAGCGGTTTGAACACGGCGATGTTATTTTAAACTGCTACTGCCGATTTGTAGCTGTCCTTGTCGTATGTTATCTTTAAATTGTCCAGGAACTCCTCAATCTGCTTCGAGTTCGCGTGCTGGCCCTCCTGAAGCGCAATTGATATTATCAATTCCATTTGAAACGAAAGGTCATTAAAACAATATGTCATTTATTAACCATCAATTTATAGTTCAGTTCGATTAATACTGAGTACATATATATATATATATATATATATATATATATATATATATATATATATATATATTTCGTTGTTTTTATTAAATTTAGAGAATTTATTTCTTTTGTATATTAAATGCAAGGAGATATGATCTAAAGAGATATGATGTGATATGATTAATGCTTGTTTTCAATTTTATGTATTTATCGTTTTATTTTAACACATGATATTATTACATGTTCTAATATATACGTATATATATCCCACTTACTTAACTGGTGAGTTATGTTTATGTATAATTATATAATTATAATAATTATAATTATTTATAATTATAATATAATTGAGCCTTATAGATTACGGTATAATCTCACGAAAAGACTCTTGGATACACTCGCGTATAGAGCCAAGCAAAATCGTGTATAAGCTTTCTATTTCTAAAGTTTATATGCGAGATATCATGTCTCAAGAGTCAATACGCGATCAACTTGGGTCTATAAATTAAGTGTTAAATATAATATTATTGAAATATAATCATGTTAATTCTTCATGTTAAAGCACTATGATGATTGCAAGCAATTGATTTATCAATTGATTTATTTCTCACACTTATTTTCTACCCCAATATCAATAATCAGGTAAAAATATACCAATCACGCTTATTAGGTCTTTACGTGAGAAATATTAAAATATCTATACGGGTACAGTAATCATGTATTGACTTTCTACTTCCTCCTGAGTATATATGCGAGTGTATCCAAGAGTCTTTTTGTGAGATTTTACCGTATTGATAAAGATTAGGTTACAGTTAAGTGAGTTTTTACATTCATTTTATATCAAATGCAAAGATAGTTACAAAGATTGGAACCTAAAAGATGATATTGAGATTAGTTAGCGGTAGCGTTATTGTGTAACTAAGTTTGGATTTGTGGATTGGTATTTATATTCTATATCAAATGTAATTATTATGTTCTATACTTTATGTTAAATTATTATAAACAAAATATAGTGAAGTATGTTCAAAGATGTTGTTAGTAGATAATAAGTAATATGAATATTGTTTAAAATCAAAATAACTTACTAAAATATAAGTTAATAATGAAATATAACTATCTTCATTAACTAACACGGTATTTATTTATAATGATGTTGTTACTCATTCAAATATTTTGTTAAATATAAACACAATGAACAGTTTTGCAGTATTTGGGCTTAATAGTAATAATCAATATATTAGTGAATCTTTGATAAATGTTACAGTTATTTATGATATTATATACGGTTCATTAATTTGTATAAAGTGTGACATTACGTTAAAAAGCTCAAATTTAATATATGAAGCAAGTGGTTCTTAACTATCAACTTTAATGTAGTAATCAGTTCATAATATATTAATTGTAAACTCATCGATATAATTTAGATTCAATGCTATAACTTGTAGTGGATTGGTATTTGAGTTAAAATAAGCTGACCTATTATTTATAATTTAAAATACCATATTAATTGGTTTTAGTTTTTAAGATAGTATTAATAGTGGAAATATTGTGTCATCTTTATCCATTCAAACATCTGTTGAACTATTATAATTTTATGTATGTTCTAACATAATTTCCTATATAGGAATATATAGTTCTTCTTCAATAACATTGCTATCATAACCAATAATTTCTTGCAATAATTTATGTAATACATCACAAGTTCCAGTATATGGAAAGTGCAGTAGTTAGTTACTATATGGATAAATAAATAACAATGGAATATATGTTTGTGTATATCCTTTCTATTTTAATAATTCTTAATATAGTTATTCTTATAAATATTTACTTAATATGTCACAGTGTATAAATATATTCAACGAATTAGATCATTAAAATGAATAATTATAATAATTATATAAATATTAACAAAACAACTTCACTTATATCAATTAATAAATTCTTAATAATTATATAGATTAATATAATGATATATAATAAAATAATAACTAATTATTAACAAAAATTATGTTGTTGAACTCTACTACCCTGTCATAATTTAATACAACTAACTTAAAATTAGATAATATAAATCAAACAATATAATAATAAACTAAAGCAATAAACTTAAATGTTTAAGACATAAATACTTCGCTATAAAATTAAATTTAATCACTTTTAAATACAATATCAAGTCAGTAAGGTAGTATTGTGAATTAAAATAATTAAATACAATATCTTTCTGGTTAAGTAACAAGTTAGTCAAGCAGTATTATTAGTTAACAAAACTAAATATAGGCATTAAAATAATAAATTGATTAGATAAAAACTAACTCTGCAGTTAGCGTTTAGAGGAAATACTCTAACTGTTCACCAAGCTACCTAATTTGTGCTAATGGAGTTTGTGCTGATGTTGCTGAGTCACTAAATTACTGTTGATGAATGATATATAAATTATTTTGTATATAGTTTTATTTGTGTGTGAAGTATTAAAATATCACTCAGTTTTACCGATTTTTGCGAGTACGTACTGTTTGACCCATTATTCTCCCGTTTTTCTGTTTGTTTCTTGTTTCGTGTGTATTTTGTACTCTTTCGTTTCGTACTCCCTTTCAATGTACTCTTTGAATCCTTCATTAAAATACAGCGCTTGCGTGAGCTCGTTCTACCTCTCCAGCAGGCGCCCGAACGCGGTGCTAGTCCCCGTTTCGCCCCTCTTGAGCCTCTTTTCCTCTCTGTAGTCACCGGCCGCGTAGTCAAAAATGAGCACCGTTCCTCCCGTTTTGAGGCACTAAACGCAGTTTTGAAGGGCAATAGTTACCTACTGTTAATTCAGAGCTGATAAAACGAACATGAGAACCACAAAGTCGAATTTCCTCTCCGTTTAAAAAGTGGTTGCGTCAATCACTGAGCAGCTCATGAACTCGGGGTTGAAGCGCGGGCGCTGCTTGAAGATGTCAACGGCAGCTTGGGAGAAGTCGCCGCAGGTTAAGGATATTTCTGCGTTCTTCTCCAATAACGGGAAAGAGGTGTTGCCCACTCCACAACCGACCTCGAGCACCTCCACGCGTTGACGGGAGTAGTCGCGGGGCGGAAAAGGGGTCTCCACATGCCTGAAAGACTGCAACCCGTCCTTTGAAAATAATGAGCTGTATCTAGGGGTGTGCGCACACGGCAACTGAGACAACGGCAGAACTCCGCATTATTAACAGCAGCTTTTCTCGCAATAACACTCGTCGTAGGATTTATCTGGAGGCAAGGGGAAAATCTCAGGAAATATCTACCAAAGCCAGTGCCTGTCCTGGTACATTCCCGTTTTGTGCGCTAAGTAAAATGAATCCCACTTATCACTCATTGGAGTGTGAGTTACACGAACGTCTATTAAATATATGATTTATTGTTTTAATGAGCCTTTCATTTCAAATGGAATCGATAATATCAATTGCGCTTCAGGAGGGCCAGCACGCGAACTCGAAGCAGATTGAGGAGTTCCTGGACAATTTAAAGATAACATACGACAAGGACAGCTACAAATCTGCGGTAGCTGTTTAAAACAACATCGCCGTGTTCAAACCGCTGGGCAACGCCGAGTAAATAATTAATTAACTGTAAAACTAAATTTTCATGGGCAAGCCGCTCATCGTGAACGTTTTGCAGAGGAAAGTTCCGCGCAAGAGAAACTGTAACGCGATTGTAATAAGAACAAAAGGAACCGCTCAGGAGGTGACCGAACTTTTGTAGAAGCACAAAGTGAAAGTGATTTCAATGAAGCAAAGTCAGTAGTCGGACTCGTTCCACGTACGCCTGGAGTCAGAAGAAGCAGCCAGAGAAGCCATCGAACTGCTCAAAGGAGAAGAAATCAACGGGAAACGAATCGGCATCCACATCGCACACTGAAATTGTTATTTTAGTTTCATTCGAGTTTAATATGTTTAAATTTAATAAATTTAAAATGTAAAGAAACAAAAAATTATATAATTAGTTTATCAACTAGCCTATATCATTCAATCAGACAATAATTTTATTTACTCTACAAAACACTTTACAAGTCTACAGCACTCCAATGAACAAAGGATCGAAGGCCAAGAACCGCACCTTATCGTACCTGGTTACGTACGTGTCCATCGTGAGCATCGTAGCTGCGCTCGTGGTCCAGAACGAGTCCGCAACAAGCAAGTCGACTTTCTGGAAGATCCTGAACCTCGTCTTGATCGCTCAGCTGTGCACGCAGATCCACAGTTGCTTCTGGGCCGCCTCTCTCCTGGTAGTAACTGAACAGGTCCTCGTCATCCTCTCCAAGTCCACGTCCTCCAGGGCCACTCTCGTCGCTGCTTCGTGCGCCGCTTTCGGTTCAACTGTTCTGAGCCAGCAGCACCAGCTCGCCAAGTCGGCCCACAGCGCCGCGGGAGCCACGCTGATGTTTCTGAGCTCGCTGGAGCAACCGAGTCTGGAGAACACGACCGTCTGCTTCCTGCTCGTGTCCGTGTACTCGCTGGTGTTCAACGACATCGCTTCTCCGGTCGTCGCCGTAGTGTTCTTCGGCACGGCGGACGCCTCGAATCCGATGAAGGTCTACGGGGCCGCCTTCGCCTGCCTGCTCCTCGGCGTGAACGCGTTCGGCCTCTTCCGCCACAGCGCGCAGAAGCTCCGGGCCCAGCAGAGCAAGTACCGGCGGCTGCAGTCCCACGCCGTCATGAACGCCTACGTGACCATGGAGTGAGCCTTTCATCTTTTCCACTCCAAACGTAGAGCTACAACTACTTCCTGAAGCAGACCAACGACCTGCCTGCCCAGTCGCTGGGGGAGTTCGTGTACTCGATGGCGGTGGCCGTCCAGCAGAAGGCGAGGCACGCGGACACCCACAATCACTAACAGAAGAAGCCGACGACCCAGCAGATCGCGGTCTCCTGGGTGCTCACGCGCCTGTTCCTGGCGATGCTCGCCTCCAACAAGCTGGCCGGCGTGGTGTACTTCCTGCTGACGGACTCGATCTGGCTGTACTTCCAGCACACCTTCAAGCGCATCATGACGCCGCAGGAGGCCTTCGCGAAGACCCTCTGCGTGAAGTTCGTGTCGCTGTACCTGTTCCGAGAGGAGAGGGCCGTGAAGCGCGCGGTGATCTCGGGGGCCCTGGATGTGGTGTTCAACGTGGTGAAGCGCTACCTGGTGTACAGGAAGAAGCAGGAGCAGCAGAGTAGTACGTAGAGTCAGGTGTGAGCTCGTTTATCCATTGCTTCTTAAAGCACTTCATAGGTATTAATTACTACCTATCAGATATTATATTTAATGAAATCTATAGTTACATATCCACTGCAGATCTTATTGTAGGATACCTGATACAGTTACATTCCTTTATAATAAAAAATATAATTCACGCGAAATATAATATTTAAAACGATAAATTTATTTATGAAGGTAAAATGAAAGTATAAATAAAATCTTGAATATCACGTAGAATCAAGCTCATTTATCTATCGTTTCCCGGAACCGGCTCTCCACGTTCCCCAGCTTCGCGATGCTCTTGGATGCCTCTTGGAGCTCGCGCGTCACCATGTCCTTCAGGTTCACCCTGCTGTAGGCCTGGGGCTTCAGGTAGCCGGCGAACCTGCCGTCCTGGAACCAGGCCCCGTTGTTGGCCACGACCGCATTCTGTTCGCACTTCCCGAAGAACTCTTCGTTGAAGAAAGCGGAGCCGTCTCTTGTCGAAAACAGCTGCGGTGTTGGTTTAACCAGCTAGTTCTAGTGTGTTAACAATCTCGTGGCCGAAATGCTGGTTATCTTCCCGTCGTGGATAAACGAGCCGTTTTCGGTGATTCTTGTTTGCTGGTCGAAGTTCAGTGCCTTTCCGTCGGCGTCCACCAGATCTTGCACCAGCGCCACCGGGGCTCCATTTCGTAAGACTACCAAGTCTTTGATGCTGTACTTGTCTTCGTTCATGAAGGACGAAATGTTGCCAACAAATTCGTTCTTGTTGTAGATACTTCCGTCTTCTCCGATCGTAATCTACTCTCCGAGGTTCAGTTCTGAAACGGCAATTATTGGCATTTTGTCGAAGCACACGACCCCGCCTTCAATCTGGAACATGTTCTGTTCCAAGAGGCACTTTTGGCTAAATACCTCCACTTCCAGTTTCTCGACTCTTCCGAGGAACTTGGTGTTTTCGTACACGGCTCCGTTCTACAATACTGTGATGTTCTTAGTTGTGATGTTCTCTATTTAACACAGAGGCTTCCCGCCTTAGAACAGAGTCCCGTTTTCCACTTTGAACTCGGAGCTGGAATTGACGTTTCCCAGATACTCCAGTTCTTTGAACATCGAGCCGTTTGATGAGATCGTGAGACCATCCGTTATATCGTTAGCGTGGAGCTTACAATACTCTAACTCTCCTCTGAACACGACTCCGCCGACTATTCCGAACGGTGAAAGAATTTTGACGCTTTGCTTCCAGGTATCTGTGTTAACTGTAAGGTCTGACGCATCGCAGATGTACTTACCTCCAGAGAAGACGCATCCGCAGGTCGAGACGAACGCATCATTCGGAACTTGGCCTCCGTTTCTGTCTCTCGCGTCCTGGAGGCGGCACAGCGGCTTCATGTCCTGGCAGAGTATCCCGTCTAGTATTTAGAACCTATTGCTATCTAACAGCCTCTTCGTGTTCTAGAAGTACAAGTCGCGAAGGTTTCCGCGATAAGTTCCGTCTGAGAAAACCGAGCCGTTTGTAGATACTATAATATTTTGGTTGAAGAAACTCTCTCCAGAATTGATGACATCTTCCGCTCTGCAGAGGGGCTTTTGCTTGAAGTACACCACGCCGTCCGAAACGGAAAACTCGGACGCGGTATGAAGTGACGTTAGTTTCCCTTCAATATTTGTAACAAATACGTCTCTTACGTTTCCAACAACGGCCCCGTTTTGAATGATGTCTCCAGATCCGTTTATCGATGTTCCAGTAAGCTAGTGAAGAAGAGGGCTTCCATCAGCTTTCAGTAAATCCGACAGCAACGACATCGGGACGTTGTTCACAAACAGGATCTCGTTCTCTATTCTGAACATCTCCGGCTGGGAGAACACCAGCGTGCTTGCGTCCAGGTCTTCTTCCTGCAAGACGACCGACTCGAATAGATCCGAGACGTGCATCTATTAATTTTAGTGATTGTGCGATAGAATTAGGGACGAGTCGCACCGCGTTCCTATCTTTGGCGACAGTTGCTGCACGAGGCTCGGGTTGTAAATTAGTGGCGGGAATGTGTTGTAGACGTCCTGGACTGTAAACCGGAAATATAATAAGCACGGCCAGAATCAGCTTTGCGGTCGCGTCCATTATTCTGGAGCAAAAATATATTAGTATGTGAGCCAAGTTTGAAAATATAATAGTTCGAGAATCACTCCCACTTTCTTCCCGTTTCAGCCTCTGTCTCGAAGTCGCCCCACTGGAGCCCCACGCCGCCGGACCCGATCTGGAAGCAGTTTCCGAAGATCAGGTCTTCAGAGACCTCGTTGAACTTCTCCTGGATGCCCTGAATACCGGTCTGGAGTAATTAAATAAATGTATCACATTAAAATAAACCAACAGTTAAATACATTAATGATGATGTTATCATTTCATTTTCATATCCTAAATTAAGATTTAATCTTCCTATCATAACTCAACAAAGTTTATACCTTTTACATGCTAAATAGTTTGTTATGATCTTAGTCAACATTTTGATTTGCAAAAATTACAAAGAGAATGACATGAAATGTACTATTTATATATCATTGCTATTATTTAATTATAAATTATGTAGAAATTTATTTATGACACAATCACACATTGCGTTTCATTTATTCTCAGGATATTAATTTAAACTGTTGAAATAGAAAAATAAACTAAACGTTTCTATCTGTTTTACACGAAGTTTACACTAAAATAATTGAATTGCTGTTCACGTGTTAGAATGATTATATATGGTTATTATGTTTATGTTTAATACACCACATCAATGGGTAACTGCTATTAAAAACTTTAAGATGCAGAAGAGTACCTTGGTGAGGAATATCACATTGATGAGCAAATTAATGTTGAAATAAAACAAGTTGCTGTAGAATACACCAATAATTAAATTAATTATACTCCAAAAAGCGCGCCATCAAAACTACGATCGATTACAATTTCAGATGATATAGAAAATGATGAATGAATAGATTTATCACTTTATTATGTATAATAATTGAAAATATGTTTACAAATGTGTGAATAAAAGTCATATTATTACATAGTCGTATTAATTAATTTTAATTACATAAAATTACATAAATATAGATATAAATACAAATACTTGAGATTATAAAGAAATGTCTCACACTTGTTCGTCTTCTTCAATAAGTTCGTCGATCTTCAAAATCATTCTAACAACCTGTGTAGCTAACATTAGCTATTGTTATTTGCTGTGGAGGGTTTCAAATACGAATTACTCCTTCATATCATTAGTACCCTTGGATAAGCAATCAACACCAAGTCGTGGATTCTGTTGTTCAACTTGAGCCTTCTTTACTTTAGCTAAAGTTTCAATTGGTTGCAAACCAGAATTTCTGGCTAAAGCTAGTGGAATTGCGTCAAGAGCTTCAGAATATTTTCTGAGTGCGTATTATTCACTTGTTTTAATCTTTTCAGCTTCTTCGGCGATCTTTAAAGAGCAAGCTATTTCAGCTGCGCCACCACCAAATATAATAAGTGGTTGTTTAACAAGATTTCTAACCACACACATGGCATCATGTAAAGATCTTTTAGCTTCTTCTATTAACATAGCATTACCACCTCTAATGAATACAGTAGAAATGCGTTGGGTAATAGTCTTTGGAACAATTTGTCCATTTTCAAACTTATTATCAAATCCTTAAATGACCATCATCTTGTCATTGGTTGTACCAACAGTTAAAACTTCAACGTGTTCTGCAATACCTAACTTGTTTGGAGCTAAATCTTCGAATCTAGCAATAATTCTAGCACCGGTGGCAACTGCAATGGCTTCCATATCTTCAGCCTTTGCCCATCTGACAGCAGATATTCCTGCTTGCATTAGTAAATGGTTAGCTTCATCATCAAAACCCCATTGACAGATAACAAGATCACAACCGGAGTCCTTAACTTGCTTAACCATATCAACGAAAAATTATTACTCTTACTTATAAAGGCTGTTGTACTTTTCTGCAGAGTCGATATCTATCTTATAAGTAGTCTTTGGTTTTGGAGGTTCGAATGGACAGGTAAGGATAGCGATTTTGGCATTGTGCATTTTATTTTTCATACCAATATGGGACATTTCTTGATCTAAAATGATACCATTGATCAATTTAGTTTCATCAAGATTGCCTCCGATTTTTGATCTAACTTTGATAAGTTCAAAATCAACATCTCTTCTTTCTAAATCAGCAACTGATAAAACTGCGTCAACGGATATTTCAGCCATTTATCTGTGATATCTGTTAATGATCTTGGAGCCTAATGAAGTCATTGCAGACTTAATTAATAATTCACGGTTTGCACCAAAGTCAATCTTCTCAGCGAATGTTTCCAAATGAGAGCAAGCTATAGCGCAAGCTTTTTCATAACCTTCAGAAATTCTTATTGGGTGTATGCCACGATCCAATAAATCTTCGGCTTGTTCTAAAAGTGAACCAGCAATAACAACGACACCAGTGGTACCGTCACCAACTTCGTTATCTTAACATATTGATAAATCAACTAATAGACGAGCGATATGATTTTCAACTTCCATTTTTTCCATGATAGTAGCGCCATCATTGGTGATAGTGACTTCACGGTCTTATGAAATCAAAATCTTATCCATTCCGCGTGGGCCTAATGAAGTACGCAATGTGTTAGCTAATGCTCTGGCAACAGCAATGTTTGACTTATGAGCTTCTAATCCTTTGGCTCTTCTTTTGTTCGTTTGGTCACGAACGATGTATACTGGGCGACCAGTCTCATCTTGAGCGACGCCAAGTAGCGAGACGCCTGGAGCTAATTGTTATGGGGGTCCTTATTATCCTTGCATTGATAGATGAAAATTGAAGTGGATAAATTTTACTCCAAAATTTGGTTATTATTATCAAATTTATGTATGTTAAATTAAATATTCACTTCATCAATATTATTAGACGAATTTTGACTATAGAGAACAGTTAGTCAATGTAAATTTTTAAATTATATCAATACAATTATTATGTGCATATGCTTTATATGTTAATTATATTATCAATATTAATTTTAACCAATATCACCACTGATCGTCATTGAAAACTAGTTTGTTCTTTTCTTCAGAAATGTAGCTATACTTTGGCTTCTTGGAGCATTTGTAGATGTAGATAGCGGCTACTACGATGAGGACTACACCAGCGATGGATCCGAAAACGATGGCTGTGATTAAGCCAGCGCCCATTCCCTTCTTGACTTGTTCTTGGGCATAGATGAAGACATAGTTGTTGTGAGCGGAGAGGCTGTCGATTTCAGTGAGGTCATAGTTAATTTGAACCATCATGAATTTCTTTTGAACAAGCTTTGGCTTACCGAGGGCGAGCTCACCTGTTACATCAGTTCCAGTGCTGAAGAGACCAATATCGGATAAAATATAGCTTCCTTGATTGACAGCAGCGACACTGATGACGTTTCCAACACCGTTTGAGATGAGAACTGGTTGTTCGTAAGTTCCAGCAGCGATGTCACCAAATTGACCTTGCTTGTTGTTACCACAGGCGTAAACAGCTCCTTGCTTGAGGAAGAGAACGTGTTGGGAGGAGGCTTGGATGTCGTCAACGTCCTTCATGTTGATCATTTGTGGGTTCTGGACTGGGTCTTCTGGATCCTGGGCTGGGAGGCAAAGCTCGCCATAGGTGTTAACACCGCTGGCGTAGACCTGTCCTGCATCGTCGGAGAAGTAAACACCGAACATACCTATGTACATCTTGGCAACTTTGAAAGCTAATGTCATCTTGGTTGGGATGTACAAAATATCAGCGGCGGTGTGACCAGCGCCACAGAGAGCATGTTGGCATGAACCCCAAACATACACGTTACCTTAGTTAGTAATCATGTATGAGGCAAGCATGTTGGTAGCTATTCCAGTAGCCTTCTCACCATCCAATAAATTGGAAGTGTCAACTGGAGCAACACTAGAATCACCAGTTAATCTACCGGCTTAGCCAGAAAAGTTAGAACCCCAAGAATAGACGGTGCCATCAACGTCAATAGCAATTGAATGGTGTTGACCACCATCAGCGTAAGCAACTTTAATCTTGTTTTCAGCGAAATATGGGACAACCATTGGCTTACTCACATAAACGTTGTTGACTGTTTGTCCACACTGTTGATATGTGTTGTCACCCCATGCATACAGTACATTTCTTGTGTCTGTGGCAAAAGCATGATTAACACCCATGCGAACACGGTTGACACCGTTTTGAGTGAAGTCAGCAACCCTTTAGAAGTTGGCAGATAGTGGTAACTTAGTTTCGTCTACATGAACGCCCAATTTACCAAATACATTAGATCCTACAGAAAGTAATTCTGCATGAAGCAAAGCTTTCTGAATTATGAACATGATTGGAAGTGGTGTTGGGACAATAATTTATATTAAAGTACATAATAATAAAATTATTAGAGTGAATAACTGAATTTCGTCAATGATTGACTGTAAAATTAAAAAAGATACTGACTTTTATGTACATTTAACATGATATCATTTCACATACATTATATATAGCATTAAGTTAAAGTATCGTTTCACTTCATTGATGTAAAATATTGATAAAATATTAAGTATTAAAGAGCGTTTATAAGCTAAACTTAAAGAGCAAGCTCCTAAAAATTAAAAGGAGATAAAAGCGGACAGACCAAAGCCTAACGAAAAGAAATTTATTGCACCGCCACCATCAGCTGATAGAAGTAAATTGAGACTTATGTCTCTTGAAGACGTTCATCTTCAATCTCAAATGAGCGAAGTTAAATTAAGCAACTAATAACTTCCAGAGAGTTCACAAACAAAATCTTGCATAGTATTCGAAAATGAAGAACCACTAAGAGGACCCAGTCCATTGAGTTAAATATTAAGAAGTTCTGAAGTTAGAAGTTCTACGCCTGTTGTTTAATTAGGCAAAACAGAGAAAATTGATTTTGGGAAATGACCACTTTGTATTAAATTAAAGGTAACATGTTCAATTTCTATATATAACAGATCACTCAAGTTGCTCCTTTCTTTAGAATAATTGATATAATATAAGTTCTTATTTAACCATTATCTTACCCTTACGGAAAGCCCAATAGTAAACTGCGAAAATTCCGCTCATTCCCACACAGAATGCAGCTGCAATACCGATTATACTTAAACACTGGATTAGATTTGATGTCGGTTTAGCAAATAAAGCGTCAGCGCATGCATAAACATTTGTTTCAATTTCTACATGTGGTACACCAACTTTCCAGACAACGTATTATGCAGATTTTTATAAAGTGCAATTTGTTGTGCATTTAGCTTTACACCCAGCTTCTGTTTTAAAGAAGTCACATTTTTCGTACTCTGAGCATGAAGTTGTGTTACAGTCAATACCACGCTTCTCATCGAAGCGCTACACCATACACTGCTACATAAATATTTTGGCAAACAGCATTTGAAGTGTTATTTATTCTATTTTCAATTGCGTTAATACTTATACTGCGATTTATAAATAATAATTATTAAATCTCTATAAATTATAGTGTATTGTATATAATACTATATATTTTACATGTGCATTCTTGGCCGAGTGGTTAAGGCGTAACGTTAAGGCCGTTATTGACAGCAGTCAGCGTGGGTTCAATCCCCACAGAATGCAAGTTTTTGTTTTTGAAACATTAACATTTATTTATATTATTTTATATTTTACTGATTGAGTAAAATAAATTGAAATAAATCGCATCACTAAATGAACTATGACGAGCTTCAATCCTTCAAGACCGATGTGTAAAAACTGCTGAGGCACAAGAAGCAGACCGAAGCGCTCACCCTCATCGCCAAGCACACTTCTACTCCTGAAACTCACCAATATTTGGCCAAGTTCTTCGAGCAGTTAACCCTTGAAACTGACTAGGATTTAATTTTAGCCAAAAATATAATCAAGTCATCCTCGTAAAATAAACTGGTTGATGTTTTATACAATAAAAACCAAAACTCACCCATCATTATCCACTGGATGTGTGAATTGGACACTGAATTTAAGAGGTGCGATTTAGCTTCCAAAGCAGCTTTCCCAGTTGTTAATTACATTAAAAACTTGTATAGACCTTATTTCCTATCACTACTGATTAAAAAAGCGCTTGGAATGTGCGAACAAGTTTTAGAGGTGCATAAAGATGAGGCATGTGATTTGCTTTACTAGTCTGTTGTCAGATGTAACGAAACCGCGCTGAAACTGATCAGGAGTAAGTACAAGGAAGAACTCGCTGAAGTTGACGAATACCTTGAAGAAATACAAAAAGTATGGTTCCCAAAGTCAGAACAAGTTGTCGACGCTAACGATCTAGACTGAAATCACTTTACTTACACATTCATTTTGCGCACTTAATGGAAAATAATGACAATATTTATTAATATTTTGATTTCATTAAATTTCGCGAATTGATATATGCTATATTGTTATTTTTAATAATAGAAAATAGTTTCCACCTCCCCAATAATCAAATGTTACTACTTGCGCATATTTTAACGGAACACAAACTTGATCCGGGCAATGTAACAATAAACGAGCAGTTCCCGTTCGTAACACCCATATTCCCAACGGTAGCACCAACAGACTTCCAATGCTATACAGTGTACTTCAAGAACAATACCGAGAAAGTTATATATTTTAAGCTTGGAATGCCATCTTATTACGTCGATGGGTTTGTCGTAGCGATAAATAGAACAGATACACCTGATGAAAAGTGCGATTTCAATTATTCGTACAACCAATTTCCTGTTCTCAATTGGGATCACTTTGCTGAACCATATATTTTCATGGGTCACTCAGTTGACTTTGAACTATATAATTCTAGCACCTTGTATCAATGTAACATGACAAAAACTGATAACGCTACTTTGTCTGATACAAATTTCTCTGTTGAATTCAATTATGGACCATATGGTTTCAAATATGATACAGCTCTCACAAGACCTTTCAAATACATATAAAGAGATTCTTGTATAACATATAAGTTCATTGATTTTAACTTTTCAAACGATAATACTGTAATAACACCAGGAGCTTACAGATTCCTTAACCCTATTGAAAAGAAAGGGATGCCTAGCAATTATTCTCAACTTTGTATGGGCGATAACTCAGATGAATGTACTAATTTTACCGTGCCGTTTACTATGAATGTCACTAAAAATATTTCTGTCTTCCAGCATAGATCTATTGTCCACGGTCGTAATAACAGTTATTAAAATCTTGAATTCACAATAGATGAATCTGATGATCCTGCTGAACTTCAAGTTATCAAAAATAAATGTATTAAATTTATAGCAGCAAGTGCCAGAAATCTTACATTTTATAAGCCTGATCCAACCAATAGTACTAATCCATTAATTGAAACTTTTACAATTGCAGCTCAACACATGCTTACGAATTCTCCAAGCAGTAAAGTTGCTTCTGGTTATGTTTGTGTTGATGAACTTCGTTTTTATCCTCTAACTTTACTAACAGCAAAAGATAAACAAACTAAATCAGCATGCTCTCATGAAAAAACAGCACCTGAGTATCAACCATTATACAATTTTATGAAAATGACTTGTGCCGATCTGGTGTTTTTAGGTGCATACACATAATTGATAGTTATATTATTTATTATTCTCTGCATTATATTTTAAGTGACCTGGATTTGGTAGAAAAAGGATTGGTTTAATAAGAAGCGTTTAATAATCAAGTTAGTTACGATATCTTTGGCTACAATATCGCTTATTTTGAACTGTGTTGCATATTCGACTGGAGTAGCTGCAACTGTTATTGTCCCTGTTGCTTTGTGGGTTTATTAATTATTCGTTGAGGTTATTGGAGCTACTTCTTATGAAACCGAATCAATTGGTAAAAACATGTTTAAGTATCTATTTTAGTGCAACTCTGGAGCTGGGCTCAGTTTGGTAGCCAATTTGCTTGCTATGTGGTTAATTACCTTATTGCTTTCCATTTTCTCTGCCGTTCTTTCCATAGCAGATATTTGTCAGTTCTTGGGCTTTTTGAAGATAGATTTATCTGTCATTGATTAGTCCATCTTTATGTTGCCGTCCAACTGGTTAACGAATGTGTCTTAGGATATGTTGCATTTGTTCCCCGGGGCTGTGTACATAATGCCGGCCATTTTGATGGTGATTTTGATTTCACTGCAGACTTTTGGCCGAAGCAGATACTTTAGGAAGCAGGTAGACAGGATGCGTGTGAAGCGCATAGCCGAGAACAAGAGGAAGAAGCAGCTAAAATTAGCTAAGGAGTAGGGTTTGAAGCCGGATGCGATCAAGTTGAAGGAGGCTAAATCTGAGAAGTTAACGTTGGAGAGTTACGACGACGATGACGAGGAGGAGGAGGGTGGTGCGGATTGGAAGGGGTTCGGGATCAAGGTTGCGTTCACGTTTATGACCTATTTTTACAACTTTATGCAGCTCACCAACGGTGAGATGCTGATGGTGATTTTTTACTCCGAGCAAGACGGCCCCACTGGCTCTCAGGTCTTTATCATGACCATTTTAGGCGCTTATCTCTTCGTTTTGTGCAAATTCAACGTCTTCATTCAGCTTTTAAGTGGTTTCTACTTCCTTCTATTACAAATCCTTGTTAACTTTTGCATAATTTTCGTGCGTGCAGCCTAGTCCTTCACCAACATAGTAATTTTCATAATCACAGCACCCGTCTACTACATAATTGACGATTCTGGGATGTCCTTCCTTCAGTTTATGATTCTGGTTCCAGTAACTTTAATTACGACCGTTTTCGAGGTTCTTTTCTCAGTTCTTGAGACCGCGAATTACGTTCTGTACCCTCTTTATCTCTTGATGGCCGAATTTATGCCGAATTTCGACTTCTTGATGTTCGTTTTCGGGGTCATTCAACCGCAGGAGAAACTGGCCGAAAACGGGAGGCAGATGATGACCGAGGGGGCAGTGGACAGCGTCTTGAGGGTCCTGACCGCGTGCTGCGCGTACATGTTCCTGGGCATATTCACAATCACATAACAGGATTTAGAGGTATTTAAGGACAGCCTGGTGTACATGCTCATATTCCTACTGATCCCGACCATGCGATACCAATACGACTTCGAATAATTCATGAACAAGATTGTCAACATCAAACTCGGCCAGCCAGGACTTAAAAGCAATATTTACAGCAACATCTCACAAGTATTCAACTCACTGGTTGAAATGCTCGTTGAATTCAAGTACAAAAACAACTGCCACAAACATTTAGAAGACCTGAACGCTGAATACGACACAGAAGAAGACTACTTCGGCAACTGCCTTACTAACATGCTCTTCAACGGATACGGATTCATCCCTGTCATCGGACCAGTCGTAGGCGTTTTCACCAGCTTCATGAACGACCCATCACTCTCAGAAGGAGGCGAAACCACACTGCAAGTAAGCTACTTCCTCAACTGGCTGCACTTCATCGCTATTCTTGTTGCAGTCCTAGTTAACGTTTACATACCAAATAACACCTACTTAATCTTCATCGGATTCTACTTCTTCCTGGCCGCACTGGACGCATTCGACTCCACTTCAGAACTCATACCAGAAGCTTCCAGACTCGGTCTGCTCTAACTATTCCCATGCATCGGTAAATACTTCAGAAACAAGAAACAAACAGATGATAAAATCTCAATGAAAGGAAAAGCCACATTTGTCAATGAGCAAAAATCTATGAAACAGACAGATAAAAATGCCAACGATTCAGGATTAATACTAACCACACAAATGCAAGACTCACAAGCTAGCTAAATTATATAAACAGGCAGAAAATCAGCACCAAGACCATCATTAAAACTTAATTCACTGAATAGTAACAATAATTCAGTATTAAAAGGTGATTCAAGACCAAATTCAAGACCAGCGTCTAAACACTTATCCAGACCTCTTAGCAGTCAATTAAAAGGGAAAAAAGATGATGACGATGAAGAGTGGATGTGAGGGAATCCCAAATTACATGTTATTTTATTATTTTGTAATATACTATTAAATAACTCATAACTTATCTGTTATAGTATAGTTATTTCAATCGTAAGTTTGACTATTTGTACAGGAGTGAGTCGATATATTTGTACAAGTATTATTTTAATAAATTTTACATTTCATTAAATATCAAATTCATAATAGCTTAAATTGATAAAATTAATAACAATAATAAAATTACCACATCACTTACAATGATGTAACTAATCTTTGTGAAAATGCAAGTTTGCACAGATGCAGTAACTGGTAGTTATATTGATTGCAAAAATGCAACTTGTTCAACTGGCCCTCTCGCATGTGATAATTTTGCAGGGAATACATTTGTTAAAGCTTCTGAATGTCAAGCTGTTCATCACTGTATTTGTAATTTCACAGATGTATTCTATTATAAACTCGTTACTGTCGCTACAGAAATTGATTATAATTATAAACGCATTGAAAAATAATGGTATTGTTACGATAATACATATAAAGAACTTGACGCACCCGCAGAAATAAACAGGCTTATAGTTTATATCATTATTGGTGTAGTAGTTATCGCCACAATTATTATATTCATATGGGAATTA
Source organism: Hexamita inflata (assembly GCA_963988835.1). NCBI lineage: Eukaryota > Fornicata > Diplomonadida > Hexamitidae > Hexamita > Hexamita inflata. The sequence goes on from CAXDID010001173.1 coordinate 530,772, forward strand.
GTTTATACTCAAAGAAGAATTAAATATAAACTTAACGTTAAATATGATGCTAAAAAGTTGAGAAAAGACTGAGAACATATAATTCTTTTTCAAATACATTAATGATAATACATGTAATAATAATAATTTCACTCAATTAGTTCTTTGGTAACTTTATCAAATAAATCGTTTTCTCTTTCTATTTTAATTTTTCTGTAGTGAACAAAGTAAAATATTAAAGTTCCGACTAAAGCAACCCCAGTTAGTACACCTATAGTGATAATTACTCCCTTTATAACACTAACATAAGATGGGCAGTAATATACATCGGCATATGATATGGTACGTGTGTTTAATCCATCATTTGAATTAATATCTATTGCGTTAGTAAATTTGCATCCGACCATACAATTATTGTTGCAATATCTGCTGCTTAAACTTATAACGCACATATCATTCGAGCATGAAGATGAACCGCACTATAATGTAACATTAGTTGCTGAATTCGTGCACGTTTGACTTAGTATTTGTACAAATATCATTTGTGGATTGGAATCATTAAATTTCATTTATTGTCATATTATTAATAAATTGGAAAAATTATAACATTTCATAAATATTGAAGAATCTGAGAAAATATTCTTAAAGATTTCTCTGAATTGCTAGTTATTATAATCTAACTATAATTTTATCAACAAAGTCCACTCCAGATGATCATTTTGGTAAATCTTATGTCAGCGTCTACTCCGATAGCGTTAGTCCCAGGCTTGAATGACATTCAAAAATTTGCTCCGTTGGTTGCGCCAGATTTCACAGAATCTTCCAAGGCTTTTTAATGCTATTAAATTCAGTACATAAACGGCACCAACTAAGTAATTCATTTTAGAAGGGGTTAAGCCTCTTATCAAATTGACGGAAACGTATCAAAAATACTAAGGGATAACACAATCACGAATTGCGATTTGGACTCAATCGGTTCATTCCCGAACATTCAAACGTCCTACTTCTCAGAGAACACAGTTCTCATTGGACACGGTGATGCACCAGAACTGTACCACTCCACTGATCTGTACAAATGCAAAATTGGAAAAACTGAAACATACAATCAGAATGACTTTAAGGAAATCGAATTCGGGTATAACTCAACATATCTGGCATATACTGCTGGAATTTTTGCAGATTACGTTTATATTTACAATAACACGTGTATCAGGTATAACTTCATTAATTTAGATTAATCGCAGCCCTTTACCGCAATTCCAATAGGTGCTTATAGATATCCATCCGCAATAACTCACCCAGGTCTTATAAACAATTACAGCCATTTATGCATCGGGACAAGTGAAAAAGATTGCGTGATGTACCATACACCGTTTGATTTAACAACCACAACATAACACTTCGTATATCACGCTAAATCAGTTGTATAGGGTATAAATGCGACATACACTGACATTGATATCTACGTTGATGAAACAGAAAGCCCTTCAACTATTAATATCATTGAAAATAAATGCGTTCGCTTTATTGCTTCTACGAATCGTAATATAACATTTTCAATTGCTCAACCACTTGTTACCTAAGAACCTTTTATTAAGAATTTTGACTTATCGTTAAATAAGCAGTTGGAATAATCAGTTAATTCAAAATATGGAAGTGGATATTGCTGTTTTGATAGATTAGAGTATATACCCGTAATTATGTTAACTCCAAAAGATCCTTAAATGAAAAAAGAATGTTCTAATTGGGTTTAAAATCCTAGTACAGATTATATATACAATTACATATACAATACTTGCACAAATCTAATATTCTTAGGAGCGTACACAAAAGTAATAACTTAAATATTTTGTGTTCTTTGTATTGTATTTAATATTGCCTGGATTGTAAAAGATAAAGATTATAGAATTTGGGAAAGTAAATAGGTCAAAATTTCATTTATTTTAAAAACAGTGACTGGATCATTAGGTGCTCTTGCTTTACTTATAATAAGCGTGTCTAATGGTACTACATTTTTATGTATTTTCCCATGTGTGCTATGGATTTATACGATAGTAAGACAGGCTCTTAAATCAACTTAGTTTGCTGAGGAAGAAGAGAACGACTTGCCTAACATGTATTAGTATGTATTTAAATGTAGTTCTGATAAAGCAAAAACAGTCATTTAACTATTTTGTGTTTGGTTAGTCATTTTAATTTTATCAATTGTCGGAGCTATACTTTTGATCGCTGATATCACTCAATTTTTAACATTTCTAAAAATTGATACTTCCTTTATGGAAGGTTCAATGTTACTTGCACCTTCACAATTTTTAACAGATATTGCAGATAAATTGATTGCTAAATCGCCAGCTTCTGTTTATATTGGACCATTGGTTGCGTTTTTCATCTCTTTAATGATTTAAACCTTTTTACGTTCATATTATTGCTACAACTTAGTTGATAAAGAAAGGATAAGACGAATCAAACGAAATTGTGAAATCACTAAAAAAATTAAAGAATAAAAAAGAGCTAAAAAGGAAAAATTTGTTGAAATAGACGATGAAAATGATGAATAATTCGGAGGAATAGATTGGCGCGGATTTGTAGTTAGAAACATACTAAACGTTTATTTACTATTTTAAAATTGGGTCAATTTATTTACTGGAGAAGCAATTATGGAAATATATTTTACAAATGAAAATCATGGACCCTCTAAATATACAGTATTTATTATGTTTTTTGTAGGGTCCTATTACTTCACATTGTGCAAATACAATTGTTTAATTGACTTTTTGTGTGGAGCGTTTACATTAATATTCTAGGTGTTGTTAAATTTCGGTATTGTATTTATTAGATTAGGTCAAATATTTGTTAACACAATATTGTTTATTGTACTTGCACCGTTTTATGCTATTTTAGATATCAGCGGTATTAGCTTCAATTAATTTGCATTATCAATACCTATAAATA